>JRUC01000130.1:18800-38218 GCA_000806385.1 Leptographium procerum
AAAAAAAAAACACACACAAACACGAAGGAAGGGGAGCCAAGAAAGAAAGTGTATTGTTACATTGTGAATTCTTGGCCGCAAAGCACTCACGCCGACCTTTGGAACCCGCCACTAGGAGCCGGCGACACGCTCGGTGGCACCGGCGACGGCGACGGCACTCCCGGCTGAAATCCGCGCTGCTGCTGCTGCTGCGGCTGTGTCACCCGCGGTCCCGCGCCGCCTGGCATATTCGCCCGCGCCGCTGCTAGCTTGGCCATGTCGACGTTGCCGCCCGGTCCGATTCCTGCGAGCCCCGACATCTGGCCCATGCCGCCCTGCGATATCTTGTCTGTGAAGCCCAGCGTCCGCTCATGCGCCGACGCCCGCGCACGCGCCTGCTCCATCAGCCGCTGCTGCTGTGGCTGGTCCATCACTGTGTGGTAGCCAACTGGCCCAAGGTTCGCCCTGCCGCCCGGTCCGCTAGGAGTGCTGCCGCCCTGTGCACTCGCGCTGAAGTGTCGCTGCCCTGCCCCAGGCGGCATCCCCTGCATCTGCGCTGGCATTCCTCCATACGACGCGCGGGCCTGCAGCTGCTGCTGTCCTGGAGTCACCTGACCCATCTGGCCTGGATTTCCAGCACTGTACGGCACCTGGGCCCGGGGTTGGGGGCTGGCCATCTGTGGAGGCACCTGGCCTGGCCGCTGCGGCGGCTGCTGTCCTGCTTGGGCTGTGCCATTCGCTGGTGACGGCGTGTATGCCACTTGCTGTCCGAGCCGCTGCTGTTGTTGGGGTACCCCAGGCTGCGGCACCGGTTGCCCCGCAGCTTGCTGCTGCTGCTGAGGATACCCGGCAGCCCCGTACCCACCCGCCTGGTATCGGAATTGTTGTGGACCGCTCGCCGCCGGTACTGCCGGGGAGCCGTACGCCCCTGGCTGTGGCTGCGATACGACCCGTTGCGGCGACATGTGTGCTGGAACCGCTGCCTGGCCGCCGGGCGTGCCCGGATACATTGCTACTCCCTGCGGCTGGCCCCTGAATTGGGGCTGCTGCCCTTTGCTTGCCGCAGGCGTGTATCCCCCATATCCATTTGCCGTTGCGCGGAACTGCTGCCCTTGTGCCAGTGAGGGTTGCCGGTGCTGCGCCGGCGTGGCCCGTCCAGGCGTCTGGTAAAACCCGGCTGTAGCCGGCATCGGTGACCGGCTGGGCGCTCCGAATTGTTGGCCGTACGCGTGTGTTGATACGCTCCCGGCTCGGTGGCCCGGTGTGCGCTGAGGCGTGCTCGCAGCTGCCTGCGCTTGTGCGGCAGCCTGCCGTGCCCGGAGCACGGCCTCATCTTCCTCCATCACCCCCCGGTATTCCTCGCTGCGCACCTCAATCTTGGTGCTGATGTTCAGCTCTGCCAGCCGGTCCGAGTTCAGCCGTGCCACGGCGTACGGCGGCAAGCCCTGAATGATCAGCGCGAGCTGAGCTTTCAGCGCCTGGTACGTCACCATCTCCTCTTCGCTAGGCTGCTGCGCGAGCGTTCCGTTGCGCAGCATATCCGCGTTGACTGGGTCGGCCGAGAATCGGTCCTGGCTTGTCGGGAGCGTCAGGTTGCGGTTGCGCTGGTACGATGCAAGTGTGATGATCAGGTCGGACACGTCTTGCAGGACGTCGTTTACGTCCTTGTCTGTGTCAGGCTTTTGGCCCATCACATCTTCGAGGGACGGGTCCACGAGACTGTCGTCCCACTCTTCTATTGTCTTCAGAAGAGCCTCTTCATCGAGAACAGGACCAGAGCCAGCGTCATCAGTAATCGATGTCGCTCCCAAGGCGTCGGTAATGGCTACATCATCCTCCACTGCGAATTCGGCGTCCACCATACGCTGGAATACCCGGTGGCCAACGCGCTGCCACCACATGTGGCTAACCTGTGCTGCCGGCACTAGTGCAGCGGAGTCGTCTTTGGACGGTGCGAAGCTGGAAAAGGCACCTCGGAATAGCGATTCCATCTCGGACATTTCTAACTCAGACGTCGACGGCTTGTGGCCCGCGAGGCTCTGCGCCCGCTCACGCTGCTTCGTCTTGATCTGTGACGACGGTGTTGCGTTGCTGTAGTCAAGCCACTGGCCGACTGTAATGTGCTGCGAGAAGTAGGACCCGGACCGGTACTTAGACTTGTCCTCCAGCTCTGGATGATAGAAGCCCAGCGTCGTCGACTTGGTCGAACTCTTTGGCGCCTTGGGCGGCTGAAGGGGTGGCAGATTTCGTGGCGAGGGAAACAGCTCTCCAAACGTAAGCACACGGCCTGCCTTCCCGGACGTGGAGCCGGGAAACAGCCGGGTGAACATGATGTTGCCACCCATGTCGAGATCGCTATCTTCGCGAACAATCTCTTCTATAGAATCCCGACCGCCCTCATCTATGGTGCCGACTTCTCCATTGCGACGCTTGGCAGGTACCCGGTGGGGCAGACTGGAAAAGAGCTGCCGAGGTTGGGGTGTGTTTCCAAAGACGGTGAGAATGGCTTCCCCGTCCTCGTTTGTGCTCCCCTTCTTTTTGAGTGGGCCTGATTTCGGATATGCTGTCTCGCGACGATAAAGCTCGTGGGCCTTTCTGCTAAAGTTGTTGATGTGTGCAATGGCTCGCTGCTTAGCAGCATCCGCCGCCTTGGCGTCGTCATCAGGCTTTGCAACCATCTCTGTCTTGGTAGACGCCGCTGTGAGTGAGGCTAGCTCCAGATTGACAACAGTGGCCACATCTTCGACGAGATCATCTAGCATAATGTAGACATCGAGCGCTACTTTGTCGGCGATGGAGGTCGGGATACGTGGGTTGGGGCTGCCATTGGATTTCTGGCGCTTTGCATACGGTTCCTCCAACGGTGAGGGCTCCGGAAGAGGTCGTTTTAGAATGGGAGAGTCTGCCTTGTCGAAGCTGGACGCGCGGGCAAGGAAGAAAAAGAAAAAAAAAAGGTTAGCAAGACTTGATATATCGCAACGAGAATCGCGACCAGATCCATCGCACGGCTTCATACCTAGACAAGACCTCAAAGTAGTCACGAATCAACCTCTTCTCATCCCGATTGCCGGCAGTGGTGGTGGTGGCAGCAGCTGGTGTATCATCGCGAGTGCTGCCCCCGTTGGATTGCAACCCCTTGCTGTCAACATCCGAGCCATCAGCGGTCTCAGCTGCATCGACCATGATCTGATTGTCGCTGTCGCTTAGATCGCGTTTCCGCTTTGCGGATGAAGTAGAGGAATTGACGCTGCCCGAATCGGACACAGCACCATCTGCGGCCAGGCCCTTGAATTGGGCCAGGGCGGCGGCGGCCATAATGTGATAGGATATGCTAGAACGGATTTCAGAGTCAAGACGAAGACGATCTTTAGTGGCGTAATAAATAGTCGTGGAAGAAGCAGAGAGGGGAAGGCTGCCGGCGCGACGTTGATGAAAAAGCGTCAGGTATCAGCAATAAAACACGACAGGAACCAGCGAGATTCGACAGACAAAAACGAGTGAGATGTAAGGCAATGGTGGTTTGAGGTAATGATGTACTGCTTTTAGCTTCTCCGTTCGTTCGATGTTCGTTTTCGTTCGTCGCGAAATCTTCGTTCCCGCTTTTTTCGCGTCTAGGACGATCAGATTGCGAGTCAATCGAGTTGGCAGCTTCCTGCTGCTGGCCGGCCAAAGTGTAAGCTTAGCAAGGCTAAGTAGAGTATGGGACCGACAGCTGCAATAATCGATGGAAAAGGAAAAGAAGTCAAGCTTGACGAAATGTCGAAAGGAAAAAAACACGTCCCACGTCCGCTGCTGTTGCACACGCGCAATACTGAGGAACGGCGTTTTAGGGGCGGTAGGTGTGGGCTTTTTTTTTCCAGAGAAACGAGACACGCCCTCCAAAAAAGGCACATGCGCACCTTCTGCAAATATCAAGCGTTCCTTCCTAATCCTCTATCAAAATTTTGTTGGATTGCAGCATTGGCGCGGCAGAAATGGAGGAAGCAAAGGGAGGGAGGCGTGCTGCACACAAAATGGCGTCCACCAAAAGCGCCCCTTCCGAAATTGAAGTTCTGCTACGCTAAATTTTTCAGGCTACCACGTGACTCTAACCAGATAGTTGTGACTAAGCACAATGGCCGCGACTACTCCGTATGCAGCCTCTTAAGGAAGTCAAACTGAAGCTGAAACCCATGAGGCCTGAACCACGTCTCATACGACCTCAATATGTGAAAGGGAAAACCTGTTGTCGGTGACGAAGGGCTACTTGTTTATTTACTTCTTGTGTATATAAATAAAACCGAACGTTGGTAGGCGGCAAAATAGACGTCGAGTTGTAGATGGAGCAGAGGGAAACAAATATGACAACGAGCGAACAAGCAAATAAGAAGAAAAAAAATACAGTGATCGTTGTGGTCGGTAGCATTAATAAACTGTGTCGCGAAATACACTCTCTTCCGTCTTGCCAGCTCCTCAGTCAAGTATGCTCAGTGTTGTATAAGGGCAATGCACAGTCGATTCACACAACAAGCAGGTCCAGCCAAAAATAAAATAGAAGGGATATGAATATATTCTGATAGGTGGCATCAAGTCAGAGACGCGCTCTAGCTTACTTCTTGGCCAGAGCCAGGCCAACGGTGTTGTTGTCGAGGTCATAGATGGAGTAGTAGCGGCGCAAGAAGGCATCGCCGAGAATGGCCAGCGGGCCCACCGGCTCCGGGAAGTCCATGCCCATAAAGGTGGAGATGCAGCTGCCAGAAACCTCCAAAATGTAGTCAGACGCAGGCAGGCTGAAGTTGTAGCCGCTCAGCGTGAAGGTCACGTCGGGAAGGCTGCTCTTCTTGCTGCAGTCAACCGAGTACTGGCCGTTGTAGCCCTTCTTAGCACCAATCTGGGCGTTGAGCATCTCGGCCAGGCTGGAGGGGAGGGCAATCAGAGAAGTGCCGGTGTCCAAGATCACACCGGTGTTGTCAAGCTCTGCAGTGTCCTCACCCAGCGAAATGGAGTCGAGGTCCACCTCCCAGTAGGCCTTGCGGCGAAGCGGAATGGTGGTGATCTTCCCAGTGTAGTGGTCCTTATCCACACCGCCAAAGACAGCCTCAGAGTCATCACCTTCAGCATCGGCGTCGCCGAGGTAGAAGGCAAAGACGCCGCTGTCAATGAGCTTCTGGTTGATCAGATTGTAGAAAGGGGGGACAATGTGGTTGACCGAGATGGTGTCGAAGCCAAGGCCAAGGATGCCGTCGAAGCGGCCAAAGGCAAAGGCCAGGCCGGGCTCCTCGGTCGCCTCAGCAAAGTCCTGCTTGGTGATCTTGAGATCGCCGAGAGAGACAGTGTCCTGCGACACGAAACCGCTGAGGCTGCCAGAGCCATACTGGATGGCGAAGGAGCTGCCGTTGGACTTGTATGTGGACGACGACTCGGAGTCATACTTGGTGTGGAGGTAGCAGGCGATTGAGCCGCACTGGCTGGAAGGCACCCAGAGGTTGGAGCTGCCGGTGTCGAGCACGACCTTGAAGCTCTGCGGCGGAGTTCCGATGGAGATCTCGGCAAAGTCTGAAAGATGTGTCAGAGGCAGTTTAGGGGCTGGCAGGTAAAAGCGAGAGCAAGAAGCAAGAGAAAGAAGCAAGAGCAAAAAAAAAGAAGAGCGAGATAGCATGACGTACACTGAGCATTCAGGAAGTTGCTGACGGGCAGCGGGTGCTTGCCATCGGTCTCAACAACAGCGGACTTGAACATCTCATTGACATGGGCGTCCGGGCGAGCACCCATGTACTTCTGGCCGAGGCCACGGACCTGCGCATCGATGGGGATAGACTCCTGAAAACAAGTTGATTGCGGTGTTAGCTTTCACGATCCGTCACCAAGCGACATCGGCTGCGCTCCGCTTTATTATCATCACATGTCATCGGGGCAACGGGGGATGACGAACCAGCTGCTTCGCAAGAGGAACTTTCTTGAGCTTGAGCTTCTGGATGCCGCCCGCCTGGACAGAGCCAAGCAGCCCAGCTGCGGCCAAGACCAAAGCGCCCTTCATTGTCGATGAAGGGTAGATGAGTAGGTAGACGGATGTGACGCAATCGGGAAAGAGAGGACTTCAAACGAGGGAAATAAGGGAAATGAAATGGAATAGGCGCAGGTAAGGACTGCCAAAGTGCGAAATCGGGCGAGAGGTGTCGCGCGATGTGAAATGGACGAGGACGATTGTTTGTTGAGGATGATTGGGTGGGCTGAGGGATAGGAGGAGAGAGGAAGGCGAGATGGAAGAGAAAGGGAACCGTCCGGGTGATGGGGAAGATGATGGAGGTAATAACAGGGCCTGTGCTCAACAATAAGGATAAGGACCAGGCAACCAGCTTTTGGGAGGGCAGGTGCATTAGACGGCTCCAGTGGGTCAGGTGCCTGACACAGTGACGCAACATCTGTTTTCGGGCGGTGACGCATACGAGTTCTGGGGCCTGATTCCGGAGAATGCCCATATGTGGCTGGTGTGAAATGGGGCTTGTAACTTGGTCACATGATTTCTGTTGTAGGCTAGTCGTGTGAGGGGCAGGGCGGGGATATTGCATGTACTGGCAGTCACGATAGACTCTTTCTGCAGAGTACCGAGTACTGTTGAACCTTCCGCATAGCTGCTTTACATTATGTACTTTTCTCAGAGCTTTAGAGTATCTTACTGTTTCAACCTGTAGAAATTTTGCCCGTTTCCTTCTTTCTTTTCTTTTCAGCAGCCATAGCGGAATAAAACAGAGCAGCTCTGTACGAGTATTGTCTCGATCGCATCGGTCTGTGGACGGCAAAAACAAAACACAAAATCTTGCTATATTAGCTTCCTGGTGCGAGATACGGTAACGTAAAATGTCGTAGCATTCTCCGCCTTTGTCCATGGGCTCTAGACTTCTATGGGGAGTCTTGAGCATATGAATAGTGCGTCGTAGTAGTCGACAAGAGCGGAAAACCTAATTGGCCTCCGAAACCGCCGTCCCCCACTATACTTTTTTTCGACTTTTTTTCTTGTAGCTTGCTTTGCGTCTAAATTTTCGCCTTCCCTCTAAACTCTTCCTCCTCTCCCAACCTCAGTCATACTCTAATTGCTCCCCATCCAGGACACTGCTTCAGATACAAGGCTCTTGTCTATACCAGACCTCACAAAAAGCATCATGGCTGCCAACAGCACTTACGCTCTCTCCGAGACGCATCGTGAGGTGAGTCAGAGCTGATGCACTGTCCAACTCGACATGTATTCAGAGAATCCTCGATACTAACATTTTTGCTACTAGATGCTGGAGAAGTCTCTCCTCGACACCGATCCCGAGGTTGCGGAGATTATGGTAAGCTTGACAGCCACACAGGAGAGAAAGTTAAAGGGAGGAAGGGATGTAAAAGAGAAACCTTAGCACAAATGCTGACCTCCTCCTGCAGAAGAAGGAAATCCAGCGCCAGCGCGAGTCCATCATCCTCATCGCCTCGGAGAACGTCACCTCGCGTGCCGTCTTCGATGCTCTCGGCTCGCCCATGTCCAACAAGTACTCTGAGGGCTACCCTGGTGCTCGCTACTACGGCGGCAACCAGCACATCGACGAGGTGGAGCTGCTGTGCCAGAAGCGTGCCCTGGCCGCTTTCCACCTGGACTCTGCCCGCTGGGGCGTCAACGTTCAGTGCCTCAGCGGCAGCCCGGCCAACCTTCAGGTCTACCAGGCCATCATGCCGCCGCACGGCCGCCTGATGGGCCTCGACCTGCCCCACGGTGGCCATCTGAGCCACGGCTACCAGACGCCGCAGAAGAAGTACGTGACTCATTAGTTATCGCTACTGTCCTTTGCAGTTTCAATTCAATGTCTAACCAATTTGTCCAGGATCTCGGCCGTGTCGACCTACTTTGAGACTATGCCGTACCGCGTCGACCAGGAGACGGGCATCATCGACTACGACATGCTGGAGAAGAACGCGCAGCTGTTCCGCCCCAAGGTGCTCGTTGCCGGCACGTCGGCCTACTGCCGCCTGATTGACTATGCGCGCATGCGCAAGATTGCCGACTCCGTTGGCGCGTACCTGGTGGTGGACATGGCGCACATCTCGGGTCTGATCGCGGCCGGCGTTATCCCGTCGCCGTTTGAGTACGCCGACATTGTGACGACGACGACGCACAAGTCGCTGCGCGGCCCGCGCGGCGCCATGATCTTCTTCCGCAAGGGCGTGCGGTCGCAGGACGCTAAGACGGGCAAGGAGACGCTGTACGACCTGGAGAACCCCATCAACTTCTCCGTGTTCCCCGGCCACCAGGGCGGCCCGCACAACCACACGATCACGGCGCTGGCCGTGGCGCTCAAGCAGGCCGCGTCGCCGGACTTCAAGGCGTACCAGCAGCAGGTGGTCGACAATGCCAAGGCGCTCGAGGTGACGTTCAAGAAGCTGGGCTACACGCTGGTGTCGGGCGGCACCGACTCGCACATGGTGCTGCTGGACCTGCGCCCCATCCCGCTGGACGGCGCGCGCGTCGAGGCGGTGCTGGAGCAGATCAACATTGCCTGCAACAAGAACAGCGTGCCGGGCGACCGGAGCGCGCTGACGCCGGGCGGTATCCGCATCGGCACACCGGCGATGACGAGCCGCGGCTTCGGCACAGCTGACTTTGAGCGTGTGGCCACGTACATTGACGCTGCCATCAAGATCTGCCGCGAGGTGCAGGCGTCGCTGCCCAAGGAGGCCAACAAGCTCAAGGACTTCAAGGCCAAGGTGGCCAGCGGCGAGGTCGAGAAGATCAACGCGCTGAAGCAGGAGATCTCTGCCTGGTCGAGCGGCTTCCCGCTGCCGGTCGAGGGCTGGCGCACGGATGCCGGCCTGTAAGCTGGCTAAGAGGCTAGGGACCAGGTGACAAAGCGAAAGCGAAAGCGTCTCTACTGCCCAGTGGTGCCCCCGTCAGCTTTCAACAAAGCAGACTGGCTATGTGCGGGGAAGGGAGATGATAGGCAAGGGCGTGGAAAGAAAGGGAAGTGGAAAGGAAGACATTCAACCAGGATATTCAAGGCATATTAATCTGGCGTTTCAACCGGCTGGAATATAAAAAAAGATACAAAAACAGCGGACTGTCAAAGCAAACTTCGAACGATTATGGGATTTTTTTTTAGTTTTTTTTTCATAAATGATACCGGGATCTAAGGGAGAACCGCTTCAACGCGGGAGTGGTTTTAGTTTGTATGGATTACAACTTGATATGGATTACAACTTGAGAACATGTACTATTCGACATGGCAGTGTCCCTCGTGACTTTTCCATGACGGCGTGATGAGAAAACAGAGACATAGTGCTCTGAATAGAATACTCATCTCGTACTCTCCGAGAGCCTGAATAAGGAGAAGGAAGAGGGGGCCACGGAACACGAGCTGTGCACGGAAGGAGGGACCGAGTGTTAAGAAAACATAACATTAGAATATCTCTATTTTTTTGTCTTCGCTCGCAAATCTCTCTCGAGGAACACCACATCTGCAGTGGCAGGGTCATAAACAGTCGGGCAGGGTGTGTTAAACAAAGCATTAAACAAAGTGGGACAGGCGTAATCAAAGAGAAACACGAGAGAGAAAACAAAACCCCCAAATAAACAACGGCCGACAATGCTTGAGAGTTCTGTCCGTCAGGATCTAGAAAAAAGGGGTAAACAGTGCGCGTAGAGTCACACGGCCAACGATATACACAGGGAAGGAAGCCGCAGCTGACAGAGAGGAACACCAGCCCAAGGCAGGAAGTAAAACAAGCCGAAAGCGGAAGCATTTGGACCTGAAAGATGATGAAAAAAAAAATGAAAGGAAAAGAAAAACACCCCTATCCATCCGCCGTTGGAAAAAAAAAGCCATACTGTAAACACGAATAATACCGTTCCCTCCCTTCGCCTTTCTTTCCTCTCGTCGCCTCCTTTGGAAACAGAACACCAAAGAAAAAAACAGCAAAAAAAACACATGATGTAGTTGAGTTCGGATATGGGACGTGTGGGAGACTCATTGTGGAAGACACGACGGCAAACTAGGAGCGGGTGCGACCTATCGAGCAATGCTCTCCGGACTGATTGGCCTGCCTATGTCGTCCTTGATCTCGGACTGCGTGTCGTTGGCGTGGCTCAGGGCGCTGTCTGTTCGGGCCAGGCTCACAGAGCTTCCGCCTGGTGGTGGCAGTGGTGGTACTGATGCAGCAGCAGCAGCAGCAGCGGCAGTTGATGATGAGGATGACGACAACGACGTGTCTTGGCCAAGCCCATTTGGCAGACGACTACTGCCATTCGCCTTGCTGATAGGAGCACCAGCAGCAGCAGACGTTGAGCCGGCGCTAATTGAGGCCATCTTGCCCTTTTTGCTAGGCGAAGTCTTTTCCGCAGATGTGCCAACAACAGATGCAGATGCAGATGCAGATCCAACTCCACCTCCAACTCCAACTCCACCTCCAACTCCACCTCCAGCACCGGTGCCAGTGCCAGTGCCATTGGCCGCGGCCGCGGCTGCTGCGGCTGCCTGCATGGCCTCGCGCTTCTTCTTCTTGGCGAGCGCGATCTGCTCTTTGGGCGGCCGCTTCTGCGGCGAGACGATCTTGCCGGTGGCGCCAAGACGCGGGCGTGGGCGGCGCTGCTTGACGGGCAGGTCCTCGTCTTCGACGAGCGGCTGGTCGCCGTTGGCGTGCAGCTTGGCGAGAAAGAAGTTTTTGATGAGGCCGACCTCGTCGGCAATGCTGGCGCGGGTGACGGGCTCGAGCGGCGCCGGAGCCTCGAACATGGCCTCAGAGGCCACGCCGGCCGGGGCGTCGTTGGTGCTCTGGTTGCGCACGCGGGTCTGCAGCAGGTGCAGCGGCACGCTGAGGATGTCGAGACCCAGCTCCTTGTCGAGCCCAAGGGCCTTGAAGCCGAAAAAGTCCTCGCCCAACTCCTCGGCAAAGTCGCCGCCCACAAACTGCTCGCTGCCGTCGTTGAACGCCTCCGAGCCGCCGTCCTGCAGCGCCGGCCGCAGCAGATCGCCCAAGTGCGCCTTCATGCGCTCGTGGATCGCCCCCAGCTTCACCCCCAGCCGCTCGACGTCGTCCCGCGCATACGCGTCCAGCCCGTCCAGGTCGTGGCCGTTCTCGTGCAGCGTGTGCAGCACCACCTCCTCTGGCGTGTATCGCGGCTGGAACCGCGCCCCCCGGGCCGCCCACGCTCCCGTCGCCTCCTTGCGCTCGGCCTCGTTGTACACGTTGACCGTGTGGCAGAGCTTGGTGAAGTAGTCGGCCGCAATGTCCGTCATCGCCTCCATCGCCGACGGCTGCAGCTCCTCGAAGCCGGCGTGGAAGAAGATCTTGGCCACCGACCGCTGCATTGCTGCCCGGCACGTCTCGCCGGCCATGAACGCCCCGTCGCCACACACAAACTGCCTCTCGATGTCTGCCTCGAAGAACGGCTCCGGGTCGTACCGCTGAAACTGATTTTGGTATATCTTTTGACAGGGACTGCAGTTAGCATAGCTCAAAAAAAAAGAAAAAAGAAAAAGAAAAAAAAGCAGAAGAGTCATCGAAAACAAGCATCAAACTGAAAATGCGCACCTGTGTCTGGATCTGCATCTGCTTCACCACGCCAATCTTGGAGCAAATCTTTCGCGTCTCCTGGATCTGCCGCATGTTCTCGTCGAAACGCCTGCTTAGCCGGCTGGGAGGCGCCACAAAGTGCCCCTCCGGCACCAGGCGCAGAAACTCCTCGTTCGGGTTGATCACGCCGCCCTCGTCATCCTCGATCCACTGCAGCCGCGGCGGCACGTCGGGCACGATCGACTGCGGCTCGTAGTAGTCCGGGACGACCTTCTCAACGTCGTCTTCCATGTCCTCGGCCAGCGTGGTCTCGGCCGTCTTGTTATTCCCGGACGACGACAACGCCTCCTTGCCCGCAGCCAGCAAGGACGACGAGGCCGAGGCCCCGGCAGCGCCGCGACCTGGGCCCAGGAGACCCATGGCCTCGGCCTCCTTGACGCCCTTGGCATACCAGCGCATGTCCGCCTTGCTGCGCAGCAGCGCCGGCTGGTCGACGTTGAGCCGGCCGTCCTTGAACATCTCGTAGCGCTGCCGCGCCAGCAGAGCCCGGCTCTTCTTGGTCACCTGCTTCCATGTCAGGTCCTCCTCGTCCTCGTACACCTGCTCGGCCGCCTCGTTGAGCGCCCGGTCCAGTACCATGCCGCTGATCGACGCGCCGTCCAGGTCCATCGCGTCGACGTTGCTGCCGACCCCCGAGTGGCCGTTGAGTCCTCCCGGGGTGATCGACCCGACTGCGCCCATCAGCGGCGTGCCGAAGCCGATGCTTCCGTCTCCGGCCTCCGACCCTTCGCGCCCGCTCTTGGCCAGCAGCCCGTTCAGCTGCAGCACCGGCTTCTGGTCCCCGCCCGGCGTACCCTCCTTCTGATCGCTGGCCGCCGCCGCCGCCGCCGCTGATGCTGCTGCTGCTGCTGCTGCTGCCGATGCTGATGCCGATGCCGCTGCCGCTGCCGATGCTGACGTCGTAGCCGCGCCGCGCGACTTGGTCGCCACTCCCTTTGTTCCCGCAGTGCGGCCGCGCGACGACATGATCGGCTCGTCGTCGCTATCGTCATCGTCGCCGCCGTCGCCGCCGTTCTGCTTCCGGCGCTCCTCGGCCTCGACCTCGGCCCGCGAGCGGATGGTCAGGTCCGGGATCAGCGGGATCAACTTCTCGGCCTCCTTGCGCATGCTGTTAGCCATGCGGCGCAGCGGGTGGCCCATGTCGCGATTGTACTTGAGGCAGTTGTCCCACACGAGATTCAGGTCGGCGACGAACTCGGCCTTGGACTTGAACTGCAGACCCTTGAGCTTCTTGGTCATCGTCCCCAGGTCCATGGGCTGCTTGACGTAGAGGTGGTAGTCGGGGGCCTCGCGCTTGTTGACGCGCTGCAGGAACGGTGTCGAGTACTCCGTGTGCGCCTTGAGCTCGCTCAGGACCTTTTCCAGGGCCTCGTACAGCTCCTCCTGGCCGACGTGCTCTTCGCTGGCCCACTTGCTGCGGTTCTTACGCACTTCGTTGATCAGCGAGCGAAGCTCCGTGTCTGTGGCCTTGACCTGGTCGCGCTTCAGGTCGATGCGCGCGATCAGGTGCTTCAGCGTCAGGCTGGACGCGCCCAGGTTGGCGCTGCTAAGCGTGCCGTGGCCCTGCCCTCCGCCGCCGCCGCTGCCGCCGCCGCCACCACCGCCGCCGTGGGCACTGCTCGAGCCGTGCTTTTCCATCTCCGCCTGGATCTGCTTCTCCGACTCTTCCAGCTGCTGCTGCTCCAGCATCGCCGTCCGGTCGTTCTCGAGCGTGTAAAAGAGCGTGTGGAAGCTGCGCCGGGCCGCTACCTCGGTGGCATTCCGTGCTGCCTCCAATTCCTTGCGGACATCTTCTGAGGTCTTTGTAGCAGGCTGCTGTTGTTGTGGTTGTGATGTGGGGCCATCCTCATGTGATGGTCTCCCAGGCTGCTTCTCTGGCGAGCCCACAGAGTGGACTGGAGAGCTGCCGGACTTGGATGGTGAGAGGAGTTGTCTTGGTGGGCCGACGGCCAGGGAGCCGCTCCCAGTGGCGCCCAGCGCGGCGCCCTTTTCTGGCACGGCAGCGCCGTTGGCTTTACTGCTGCCGTTCCCGGCCCCCTGTTCGCCTTCGCCTTCACCTTCGTCTTCGTCGTCTTCGTCGTCGTCGTCGTCGTAGTCGTCTTCGTCAATCGCCCGCTTGGCTTTCTTGTATGGCGGCTCGCGTATAGGGGTATGGTCGGTTGCGGGTGGTGGTAATAGCGGGTTGTGGGAGCGTGGCGGGTGCAGCAGGCTGTGTATAGCATCGTAGTTGTACCTGCCGTCCTCGGAGAACAGCAGGGCGACGCGGGCCTCGCTCTTGCGATAGAGGTCGGAGAAGGTGGCGCGGCGCGAATCTTCCTCGAGGTCGGCTGATGCCTCAGGCATCAACTGGACAATGGCATTGTCGGCGGCGATGGTGGGGGTCTGGGTGCGCGCAGGCGCGTCGTCTGCGGCCGTGAACATGGTGGTCCTGCAGGGGCGGCCGGAGGCGAGCCAATATGGATGGCGGGAGACAGGTGTCGATGTTGGGGGGTGTCTTGTCGTGGGATGTGGGAGATTTCGATAGAGAGTGGACGCTGCATAACCAATGCGGCAAAGGGAAACAGCCAAAGGGAAAAAAAACAAGGGTTCGCGTCCACAGAGGCACCCAGATGAGATGGGGGCCCTAAAAGACCATAGAAATAAAGGTAAGCATCGGTGTAGATGGCAGACCGGCTTTGTTGGCAAACGGACTCGATCTGCGGCGGTTTCGATGGATCGCAAGAGGTCGACTTTCTCGGTAATTCCTGGGGTGAGGTTAAGGGAGATGTTTAGCCACCAAAAGGGAGCGCCAGTTTTCCCAGGTTTGCGGCGTACACTTTGCCCGTGTCGCTTGCTGCGAAAAAGCCTGGCGGCCCTGTGGGTAGCTAGTACGAGGTCACTCGTCTGCAGCACTCGTGCAATGCACCAACAAGGAGAAGTAGGCTCATTTACTTGCTTCCTCTCCATCACGTTTATAAAGGTAATCAATTATTGAGTTAGTTTTTATTTTTTAAAGCAAATGTAGTCAGTGCACGACGTCTTCACTCTGGCTCCTGATCGTAGCCAGTACATTGCGCATTCTTTCTTTTTGCTGGAGGCTGAGTCCACGTGACGTCTACAGTCGCTGAAGCTTAGGGGTAAGTCCCCTAGAACATAGAGGCTAACATACGCGAAGTCCTATGGAGTTTGTAACTATGCGACTATCAGTAAGATTCTTACATAGTACATACATGTGAGAGCCGCTTCAGCCTCAACCAGAGCCTCGAGCCCTGCGAGACGCAACCCAGTGCTCAGCACCCAGACACAGTCAGAGTGAGAAAACATAGTCTGTCGTCTACATTGTGTCATTGATAGTGGGCTGCTCCGAACAGTTGCTTAGCAGCTGCGAGCAAGCTCCTTGTCTTCCACTGAGTCGCGGGTGAATCCACGACTGAGCAAAGGAAGTGCTGGCAAAATTCATATGAACACAATGAGCAAACAAGAATAGCTCTACCAGAACCTAGACTCAAAACATGTTAAGAATAATGCTAGCAGCCGATCTCGCTATGCATAGTACGAGTAGTGGACGTCAGATAACCCCGTACATCACCAACGAATGAGTTCGCCCACGGGCACAGTGGGTAAGAACTGTGGGAACTCTTTATTCAGACAGTCCTCCCACGTTGCTTAATCACCGCATCAGGCAAGCGCAACTGTTCCCGAACTCGTTGAGCGCATTCCATCCTCCGACCACCCCATATTTGTCCTCTTGCTCTCCACCTACTTATTCTTAGCTGCCTCTGCAGCTCCCACAAACGCCAACAGCTCAGCCTTTTTAACTTTTTTGGCCCTTTGCCTTCTTTCTTTTATTCGCTGCGACATCTATAACAGACCTGCTTTGTCCCGTCTCGCTGCAGCATAGCAAAGCTTTCCCCCACCCTCATACAGCTTTTCTCTCCAGCTTTGCCGACGAAACCGAAGCAGATCATATTGTCGACCAACGAGAGCAGACCATACGAGAGAGAGAGCATATCGCACAAAACATACAACAACAAAAGCTTGGGAGCACCGAGCACGTTACTCCGTAACTCTCCGGCACCCACACTTATACCCGTACACACACACACACACCCCCTTCACATCCGGAAGACGAGATGAGAATACGCTTGCCGTTTGCGGGCGTCTTCTTCGTCCTGCTAGTAATAGCCGGCTATGCCGGGTTGACATCGCTGCAGCTGGGCGGGATCGTCAACGACAAGGTGCTGCACGTGGCGACGTTCTTCTTGCTGACGGTTGTCTTCTACTGGATTGTCGACACGAACCGGCGGCGGACGCTCAATATGGCGCTAGTGGTGTGCACCTTTGGACTCGGCGTCGGGTCGGAGCTGCTGCAGGCGGCCATCCCCAACAACGGCCGCGAGTTTGACGCTATGGACATCGTGGCCAACATTGCCGGCAGCCTAGCCGGCCTGGGACTGTGCTCGTGGTACCACAAGCGCATGCTGGAGCGTAAGCGGCTGCGCAAGTACTCGGCGGTGCCAGGCGACGAGGGCGACATCGTCGACGATGGGGAGGCCGACGGCGATGTCGAGCTCGGCGAGGGAATCGGAATCCACCACACCGACAGCGAGAACGGGGCGGCCACTCCGGCCACCACTGCCACCGCTGCCACCATCACCACCGCGGCTGGAGCCACCCCCATCAGCACGGCTCCGTCAGCCGTCTCGGGTGCGTCTGCGTCTGCGTCTACCCCTGCGCCAACAGCACCACGTGCGGTGTCGCTCGAGGAGGAGCTGGACAACTGGGACGAGAACGCAGAGGACGACGCCTGGGGCGAGGCTGACGGGGATATTGGCGGGCCCGGCGCAGCAGCGGGCGTTCCAAGCAAGACAAAGAAGCGTATAGACTAGGGGTGGGGGGACGAGACGGGAAAGCAGAGAGAAGACAGGCGGGCCTGGCGATTGACTCGTTTTCATATTGATGTCTATTCATGTCTGTCTATGTCTGTCTATGTTTCTTCATGTTTCCTCATGTTTTCTTGTACGTGATGACACATACGTCAAAAGGGAATGCGGCGTTTCTGTTTTTTTTTCTTTTCTTTATTTCTCCCGTTTAAACTCTGTTAAACTGGCGTACCGGTTGTTCTATCCTGCTAGAGGCAGTGTCTAGAAGTGAAAAGTTATAAAAAAAATTAAACACAATCAAAGCCAGACTCGACCATTCACCAGCCAAACGACTCATTGTGCCACCAGACGGAGCGGCCGCGCTTCACCCAGGGACTGACGGCGGCACGCAGGTCTCGCACCATGGCTTCGGGGCCGCAGACGATGACGGCGACGCGGTTCTCGACGCTGCGGTGGAAGAGATCGTCGACGATGCGGCCAAAGTCGGGACGCTGGCGGCTTCTAGAGCTGCCAGAGCTACCAGAGCTGCCGCGCAGGGCGGTGAGCTCGATGGATGAGGATGGGTGAGCGATAGAGGCAGAGGCAGAGGGATCGCCATCAGCGTCGCCGGTCAAGAAGATGTGCACGCTGGGGTCGACGAGGATGTTGCGGCCGCCGTCTTGGCCGGAGGCGACGGCCCAGGTTGCGTCGCCGGCGCCGCGGACAGCCCAGACCAGGTCGACCTTGGCCTTGGGGCCGGGGAGGTTGTCTTGCTGCTGGAGGATGGCGCGGTAGATGGGCACGACAAAGGTGGCGCCGACGCCACCGGCGACGAGGAGGATGTGGTCAAAGTTGCGGGCCGACAGGTCAGGGAAGTGGGCGGCCGAGCCGTAGGGGCCGTCGATGTTGACGTGAAGGTGGCCTGTCGGTGCAGACGATGGCGAGTCGGGCGAGCCGGAGGAGAAAGAGGAAGAGGCGCCGCCAGACGCAGACGGCCGGATAGCCGGGGCGTCCTCGCCCAGGTCGTCGTCCTCATCCTCCACCTCCTCGTCGTCGCTAACTTCCTCTCTCTTTGCAGCAGGCTTGGCGACACGGCTCGCACGACCGGCCAGGAGCGTGGTCATGGGTCCGCGACGGGTGCGCACGATGAGGCTGAGGCTGTGGTTGCGGCCGCGGTGGTCGTCCTCCTCGCTGACAGCGGCGACGGTGAAGGGGTTGAAGAGGAACTCGAACAGAAGGTAGGGCAGCCAGCCGCGCGAGCGGACGGGCGGCGGCAGGCTGACGTAGACGTGGCAGCCGGGGTGGTCGCGGAAGGGTGGCAGCTTGTCGGGCGGCAGCGGGACGGAGACGCGGACGAGGTCGGTGCCGGGGATGGCGGCGACGGCAGCGGTGTCGACGGAGAAGGTGTTGTGGCGGCGCACAGCGATGTCGAAGAGGAGCAGCAGCAGGGCAACGGTGACGTAGGGCCGGGCGTGATGGGTGTGGAGGAAGATGAGGGGGGGCAGGGCGAGCGAGGCGAGGACGTGGGTGACAAAGAAGACGCGGTACGACCAGCGGCGGACGACCGGCAGAGCGGCGGCACTCAGCAGGGTCATGGCGGTGATGGCGAGCAGGCCGAGGATGACGACGGGGCGGGCCAGGCGGGCACCGAAGCCGGGGCCGCTGTCTCCGGCCCGGGCGGCGGCCTGGGCGAAGAAGTTGAGGTAGAGGGCCGAGTGGACGGCCAGTAGGCCGTAGACGACGGCACCTAGCACGCGGTGCCAGCGGTTGAGCTGCTCGTGCGATGTCCGGAACGCAAACGCCAGCGGGGCCGTCACCCACTTGAGGCCCAGCACGTATTGCACCGGGAACTGCGCGGCGCCCACGATGCCGAAGCGCTTGGTCACGTGCATGTAGTCTCGGCCCGTCTGCGCTACGCAGAGCCCCAGCAGCAGCGCCGTCCACGCAGCGCCCACCACCCACTGATCGCGCTGCCCGCACCGCCAGCCCGTCGCCGGCAGCACGACGTCCTCCGACAGCCACCACTGCAGCTGCTGCCGCCACCACCACCACCGCCGCCGGACCGCCCAGGCGCCTCTGCCTGCTGCTGCCTGCCGCTGCGACTTGAGCGACGGCGACGTCGGCACCATGCCGTACTCGATGCCATTGCCGCTGCCGGTTTCGCTCCTCTCCCCGCTCAGCCGCTGTCGCACCTGCACAACGGCCCAGCCGGCCACCCGCACCGCCAGCATGACCACGATCGGCAGCACTGCCAGCAGCTCTGCGATGAGACCATAGCGGTCGAGCAGCACGCGGCGCGCCTCCACGTCCTCGTGGCTGAGGTTCAGGAAAGCGTACGGCCAGCCCATTGTTTGCGAGAGTGCCCAAGAGAGACAGAGAGCAGGAGTGTATTCTGCGTGTATGTGCCCCGTGCACCTGTTGCTTTTGTCCGTTGGGAAACGTTGTTGTAGACGCAGTATTGAAAACAAGTGGCCCCAAAGGAATCAGCGAGTCCGGATTGGCTGAAAGACTGCACGGGACCCACAGTACGTTACATTGTATCTTTATATCGACAAGGCTCAAAAACCTGGGGCTGCCAGCACCGCCACGACAGGGTGCGCGCAGCACCCCCACAGCGGATCCCACCAGGATCCCACCAATCATCGCTGCTGTCTTCTGACGTAATTCGGCGCTAACGAAGCAACTATTCTTCGCACCTTATTAGTGAAACCCTTTTTAGCCTTTTTCTGCTGGAAAAAAATGCTTCTTCCCCAAAGTCACAGCTTTTCGCGATCGCTCCTTTCCTGCGCCATGGCCTCTGCCGTCCCAATGCGCGCCCTACGCGCCTCGCTGACGCCTCTCGGCCGTGGCTGCACCACGTCTGCAGCGTCAACAGTCGGAGTCGCCCGGTGGACTGTCGCCTCTGTGCGCTATGCATCTTCAGTCCCTTCTTCATCTTCATCATCAGCATCATCATCTCGACCAGCCGCCGTTACTGTCCCCGCCGCCACAACCACCACCACCAACACCACCATCACCACC
>JRUC01000131.1:0-37703 GCA_000806385.1 Leptographium procerum
CCTCGTTTTCTCCCCGATATTCACAGACTCTCAACTTTGGATCCGCCAACTCTCGTGAACCTCTTTTTCAACTCCGTCAGGTGACTTCGTCTCGTAACAGGCCGTTGCAAACTTGCCAGCTTGTGCTCTCCGCCGACTCGCTTGATGCTGTCAACGAGTTTCACAGAGCTGCTCTAAAAACCTTTCCCCGGTCCGCAGCTGTTATTGGTACCCGTGATAGCCTAGACATCTCTGCTTCTGCCACATTGGTTGCGGCAGCTACTTCAAAGCCTCTTGACCAGAACGACGTGTGCGCTCGCATAACCGACCCGGACGGCAACACCATGGCCGTTGCTTACCGGCCATCCTATAGCTATACCTCGCCGTACGGGGGATCGTCTGGCTCCCGGCGGTATCAGTTCGGAGAACCAGAGCCCACCCGTGTTATCAGTTACGAGCGCAACCTCCAGGCCGATATGACTCGTTCACACTCTGGCAGCCAGCCCCGGTACGACGATACAGCCGATTATTATGCCGAGCCTGCCTCGCACTCTTCTCCCTCCGCACGCTACCCCCCGGGCGCCAGCCTACGCCGGGCGGCTACCACATCCGCAGTCGCATATGGGCCGTCACAGCGGGAGCAACCCAAGAATGTTGCGGGCATGCTCGGCATGGCTGCAGTTGGCGCTGTAGCCGGGGCGGCATTTACATACTCGGTCATGTCGGGGAGATCATCGCGCGATCGCCCACTCGACGAGTCAACGGCCGTCCCGAGTTTCCAGCGCCGGTCCACTTTCCCAGATCCCTACCCAACGTACGCGGCCACGCGGTACAGCGGCCAGGAGGGCATGCGGGCGAGCTCGCGGAAAGAGAGTCGTGAGGTTGATGATCTGTACGACTACGACGATGGCCGCAGTCGCCATTCGTCGTCGCGTGGATATCGGGCCAGTAGCCGTCCCGGTAGCCGTGCCGTCAGTGAGGCTCCGCCAGGGCGTGCACCCCTGCTTCTCACAGACGATCAGCCCCGGTATAGCGGCAGCAGCTATGCGCCATCCCGCTACGACATGTCCCATGCTCCATCTCGTCATGAGTCCCGCGCACCGTCCCGCTACGAGGCCTCCCAGACACCGTCCCGCTACGAGGCGTCTCGCGCACCATCTCGCCATGATGAGCCCCGTGCAGCCTCCCACTATGATACACCCCGGGCAGCTTCTCAGTATGATGCACCCCGTGCAGCACCCCGCCTCTACGACACATCTCGTGCACCATCCCGCCACGAGCCGTCTCATGCGCCGTCTCATGCACCGCCTCTGTCGCGCCGTAGCGCCACGTTCGACGTCGCCACCGGGGCCGACCGGGACAGCTATGTCTCATCCCGCAGCCACCGCACGGGCACCACTCTCCGTGGCAGCGGCAACGGCGGTCGCCAGGCCTCGGTGCCTCCAAGCGCCAGCCGCAGCGCTTCGGTACGCCATTCCACCAGCCGGACCGGCAGCTATCGCTCGGCACGCGACGTGCCACTGCCATCAAGTGGTGTGGGCAGCAGCCATGCGAGGTGGGACACCTACCCGAGCGACGAAGAGGAGAACGACCAGATGCTTTTTGAAGATGATAACGACAGCGTGGCGCCGGATGACAGCATTAGCTGCGTGGGCATGAGCAGCCGGGGCCAGCGGTACAATTGATGCGGTTCCGTTTCGGGGGGGCCTTGGCTTCAAGTACATCTCATAGACAGGCTTTCTTCTTTTTGCATTTCAAACGAGCATGGTACGACTTTGTTTTTGCCGAGGCCTTGAGTCTCACTTGTCACCATTGGATACACACAATTTGGGCTGGCGGCTTGTCTTTCTTGCGCGAATATTCCAGAGTCGAGGAGAGCGAGGGCCAAAAGAGCATCCTTCATCGGAGACGAAACGGGTAATGGATCTAACCTCTGTCGTTGGTATGAGCGGAAACTACAAGTCTGTATTTCATCTTTAACCTGCTCCTGAGCGAGGGATGGTGAATGGCGCAAGACTGAACATTTTTGAACGCACGATAAGACGGGCGTGAAAGCAATGGCAGCTCTGGGACGAAAAGCATGTAGCAACCCCATGCCCGATTCCCACATTCCCACTTTCCTTTGGACTCCGATAGGGGGTCGAAGAAGGGCGGCAAACTCGCGGAAAATTTTGCCTCCGATAGTCGGCCGCAATAGGAAGTCACCGCCCTCTTGTAAGATAGCTATGTAAGATACCATCGCCTCTGACCGTGAATGAAGAGCGTCCCTCCTCTAAGAATAGACAAATATTAGAACGGAAGTGAGTTCAGACAGCTGCATCTCGTGGGCCAATGCGACTACAATTGCAAGTTCAACACGTCAGGCTCTTTATCATTTGAGTCGCTAGACCTGCCTCGGGGTTGGAGGGGTATCATTTCCTTGAACCATTTTTCTATTTCCACAGTAGCTCCGGCTTTTGTCTCTTTTTTTTTGCGGGCAAACACCGTTGTGACTAGGCCAGCATTTTTTGTTGCCCGAGTCACTCAGCCAGGCTACCTTGAGCTCTATAGCCCGTCGTTTGGATATCAAGGAAGAAGCCAGCTGTGCGTTTGCCAGAAGGGAACATAATCTCATTTTGCCAGTTCTCAATTGCATATTGTATAGTGCATATTGCCATATTGCCTCCTGCCCGTTCAGACACTTTTTGACGTCCGCACAATGGCATCTATCGGCCTTGGCGAGTCCATACCTCCTGACACGGAGCATGTTCGTTGTCTCCCCCCTCCCCTGGACGTAATGGAGACCGATGCTAACTCGTCTGCTGGACAGGCTGTTAGCGTTTCGCTACCTACGTGGAAAGCCAATGTCGGCTATGAAGAGGGCGAGCCGTGGGTTATATCGCGCCTGTCCACGGGCTATCCGAGGTCGGTAGTGTCGGTTGGAGATGTTGACGTCCGAAAGACACACATGTAACTGACCTCGTGACAACCACTACAGATTCTTTGTCCACAAGAGCATCCAGGCTTTTGCCACCAGCATCTCTGAGCGGTATGGCCGGCCGGGCCAAACAGCCATGCTCTTCCCCAGCCGCAGGGCAGCAGCCCGCTGCCTCTCATTTGTCCAGAAGGCGGCGTCTCCTCCGTCTGTCCTGGACAACATATTTGTTGTCCACTTGGCTTTGGACTCTTCCCGGCCGGATTCGGCCCCGTTCCGTCCTCTTGCCCCTACCATCTCGGCAGTCGTCTTCAACCAGGACGCATTCCCTTTTGCCAAGCAGTACTGGCAGCATTCTGGTGACGGCGTCTCTAGCCGGCGTGCCGAGTATTGCCACAAGCTGTTTAGCAAGGGCCTGCTGATACGCGTGCCGGACGACGCCGGCGCCAGTACTGATGAGCGGCAGGCCGAGAGCGGCCTGGTACCGTCGGCACTCTCGCCAACACTGGCACCCGCAAAAGCACTTGCGACAGCACCGCCTCCTGCGCAGTCTCTGAACGCCGTGAAGCCGTTCCGCGGCCCCAAACGCTACCGTCGGCCCATGTCGCCCACCAGTGACCTGCCCAACGAGCGCCCGGCGACGCCGCGGTCGGCGGGGCACAGTCCGGATGGCGCGGACACCGCCAGAGGGGACAGCCGAGTTGACGTCGATGAGGACGAGACTGCTCGGTTTCTGGAAGAGCGGTTCGGCCGGAACCTCGATTTGTCGTTTGTGCGGCGAGCTGGGTCGGCCATCCGGCGGCGTATCACCGGTGCACTGACGGCGGACAACGAGGTGGACTTGGACACGCAGCTGGAGAAGCCGGCAGTTGCAGATAGCGGCAGCAACATCCGCGGCACGGAAAACATCGCCGAGGATGACGTGTACCTTTACCCCTGCGGCATGAACGCTGTTTTTAACGCGCACCAGTATCTTCTGGCTGGACGAAAGGAGAGCGAGAACCTAAAAAGCATCAACTTCGGTTTCCCCTATGTCGACACGCTCAAGATACTTCAGAAATTTGGCGCAGGCTGTCTGTTCTACGGACATGCCTCCGAAGAGGACCTGGACGACCTGGAAGCCCGTCTCAAAGGTGGCGAGCGCTTTCTGGCCCTGTTCTGCGAGTTTCCCGGCAACCCGCTGCTTTCGTGCCCGAACCTGACGCGCATCCGCCAGCTGGCTGACGAATTCGACTTTGCTGTGGTCGTCGACGAAACTATCGGCACGTTTGTCAACATCAACGTGCTGCCGTTTGCCGACATAGTAGTCAGCAGCCTGACTAAAATATTTTCTGGCGACTGCAATGTTATGGGCGGCAGCCTCGTGCTGAACCGCCAGAGCCGCTACTATGAGGCGCTCAAAGCTGCCGCCACCGTGCTGTACGACCGGGACGGCTACTGGCCCGAGGACGTCATCTTCATGGAGCGCAACAGCCGAGACTTTGCCACGCGGGTCGACCGCATCAATGCCAACGCCGAGGCCGTATGCGAGGTTCTGCTGGCCAGCCCGCTGGTGAAGGATCTGTACTATCCAAAGTACGGTAAATGGCGGCAGAACTACGAGACGTGTCGGATAGGCAGCGGCTTCCAGAACGGTGCGCATGGCAGCAGTGTGACCGACACGATAACAGCGACAACGCCGCATGGCCGCACCGGTGGCTATGGCGGCTTACTCTCCTTCGTCTTCCACCGCAAGGAACATGCCGTGGTCTTCTTCGACGCCGTCGCAACTGCAAAGGGCCCCAGCCTCGGCACCAACTTCACGCTGACATCGCCTTACGTCATACTTGCGCACTACAACGAGCTGCAGTGGTGCGATTCGCTGGGCGTAGACCCGAACCTACTGCGGGTCAGCGTGGGCCTCGAGGACACGGCAGAGCTGCGGTCGGTTTTTCAGGCGGCGCTGGATGCGGCACAGGCCGCGGGGGAGAATGGGGCCCAGGAGAAGGGCGATAAATAGGCGGCATCTTGAAGGGACATCACGAGAGCCAAAAGACAAGAGGCCAGCCACTTGGCATAGACGATAGGTAATTGAAAACAAACAAAGATCCAACTGTCTGCTGGTCCTTGCCCCTGCGAATGATTAATTGCATCTCGATTTTCCATAAGAGAGAAAGAAGAGGGTGAATGGGTATATTGGGTATAAAAAACAAACAGCGTCGTCTGCGGAATGCACTGCATCCCCCTGGCGGTCAATACAAGACAATAGATATTACCCTTTGCTGCTGCAATTACGGGCCACGCTTCTACATCAGAACGCAAGACGCCGGCTTGTAGCTCTCGCCAAACAGCTCGACACCGCGCTCCATCTCGTTGGCCTGCTGCTTCTCTTTGGCCTCTTGCCGGAAGTACAGCTTGAGAAAGCGCTCAAGCTCCTCGTCCAGGTTGTCCAGGTCCGCCTCCATGACCACCTCGCCGCGGCACAATGGACAGAACCTCTGCTTCTCGCGCTGCATCTTGATCACGCAGCGCACGCAGAACACATGCCGGCACTTCAGCCGCACCGGCAGCCATGCCAGGCTTAGGCACACGGGGCAGGTGTAGTCTTCCAGACGCGGCACTACCGCGACCACGTCCTGCGCGATGCGAGCGCACACGTCCTTAGCCATGCCCTCCACCAGCACGTCGTGGTGCCGCCGTGATAGCGCGCTTGGAAACGTCTTGGACACGCCCAGCGATGTCCACTTGTCGAATTCTGCACTGGTGAGCGGGCTTTCGTCAAAGACAAAGAGATAAAGAGATAAAGAGACAGGAGAGACAGGAGAGACAGGAGAGACAGAAGAAAAGAAGAAAAAAAAGACCTACTTTTCAAGATCTTGGCCTGTGCCGTTTGGTTCAGCTCGCGAAATCGCAGGTTCAGAAACAGCCGTTTGTTCAGCAGTAGGAAGCGCTGGTACGCCACAAGGCTCGCCGGCAGCTGGAAGCTCTGCAGCAGCCCGCGCTTCTGCACCTGCTCTTGGAACCAGTCGAGTTGGCGCGATGCCTCTGCAGACGACCGTGCCTTGCCGTGATCACGCTCCCGGGTCGAGAAGAACACCTGCGCATCCAGGTACAGCTCAAAGACCTCGCGCCACCGCGAAAGGTCGCTGGTGTGCTTGCCTGGCTTGCCCGACTTGTTTGGCTTGCCCAGTGTGCTGTCATGGCTGTGGCCCAGCAGCATCCGCCGCTTTCGCTCCGGCCGTGCTACCGCAGCCACCTGCTTGCCCAGCTCCTCCACGTCCGTCACAATGGCTGCCTGCTCGGCCTGACCGATGCGCTCCAACTTAGCCATGTCCTCGTATATGAGCCGGAAGAACTCGCCGTCGGCAGTGAGCGACACCTCGACACGCTGGAGAGTCTTCTCGTCCTCCTTGTTGTCTTTGGTTTCCTTGGGGGGGGTGGGCGCAGCAATCGAGTCGTGCTCGTCGCCTGGTGACGAGGGTGCAGTCGTGGTCAATTGCTGGCTGATGCTGGGCTCCGTGCTATCACAGGATTGGCTGCGGTCCTGGGGCTCCAGGGGTGGCTTGTCGGATACCCGGTGGTCTTGATCATGGCTGGCTTGCGAGTCGGCCACAATCTTGCGGCGAATTTCGGCTTGCTTTTGCAAGAAGGCTCTCGATGCCGGCGACAAAGAGGCGTCGACAACGGCGCCGTCTTCTAGGTCGAGATATATGGTGAAGCGCGGCCGGACGTCGGAGTCGCTCACTAGAGAGACCAGCAATCAGCTTCGAGGACTTCGAGGACTTCGAGGGCTTAGAGGAAAGGGATGCAGGAACCAGATGCACCTACCATCCAGCTTGTATTTAGCCAGGGGAATATGGTCTCCGTGTGACAACACAGCCTGGGTCTCCAGCAGCTGCCGGAGCGACTCGGCATCGAGGCCCAGGTCTTGCAGCTCGGCGCGTATCTTGTTAAGGCATTTCTTCAGTGTGGGATACGGTATGGCAGCCGTGCACCATTCTTCGGGGTAGTCTGGGGCATGGTCAGTACGAACATCCCTGCGGCTTGTCTAAGAACGCTCACTAACCTCCGCTCTGCAAGGCGGCTTTGAATTCTCTAGCAAACTTCATCTTGTGTAGGTAGGAAAGGCTGGTCAACAGACAAGCGGTCGTAAAGGCTCTTTGGCAGATGTCTGGTTTGATGACGTGATCATGGCGAGACAGAAGGCAGCAAGGCTGTGCAGGTTGACAGAAGGGAGCATGCGCCCGCGTTCGGTACGAGGTGTAGAAGGCTGCCCTCGGACAGATCGCTTCCAGAGACGGCTATGAAGCGGATTCACCAAAGGCTGAAGCAACGATAGAGAGATTATTAGCAATGCGCAAAACTCAACAGCTGCTAAAAGACATAAAAAATATATCTTCGACTCGAGCCAGCTGCTGACAGTAGTGCCTGAAAATCTTTTCTTGGCAGCCCTTCGTCTTGGCAGAAGGCTCGTCGCGGGGTGTTGTCATCTTATTTAGTAGTCGAGAATGCCATCGAACTGAATTCGATCAGGAGACCATGTGAACAGCTTAGCCCAAATAGGCCATCGGTAAAAGATGTGCGTCCGGCTAGTGCAAACAGTAGAGCGAAGCCGATGCCTAATGTCCTTGCCCCAGAAGGCGTACAGAGTTGACCCTCCTCTATTTGCCGCAGATTTGCCGCAGAGATTTTCCATTTTTACAGTTAAGTACGTCACTGTAATGAGGGAGGGGCGCTAGCACTCTAGGGTTGGGGCAGTACAGCGGCAAACAACTTAAAATTTCATGGAAAGATCCACCCGTCGCAAACGTCCAGACCTCCATCCAGACCTCCATCCAGACCTATCTTACATCTACGACGTAGGCATCTAAAACCCAATTTTTTTCCTATGCATTACTCGTACAGCACGAGAAAGTAGGCGCGCTGTTCTAATTTCCAAGGAACTGTCCTGTACTCTGTAAGATACTTTGGGCAGATTAGTTTCGTAGAAAATTCCAGTCTGTAGAGGTCGTCTGTGGCAAGTCTTAGAGAGGTTGCGTTATGTAATCACGAATTCTGGTAAATTTACCCCACAACGACCGCAAGAGTCGATGTCGCAAAAATTGACCCTCAACCGTCTACAGCATGGGCGCAGAGCAGTCCACGAATAGGAATGCCGGCGGCAGTGCCCAGGCGCCGGCCGTTGTGCGGAAGACATGCTACTACGAGCTCCTCAGCGTTGAGCGATCAGCAACAGACGAAGAGTGCGTGAGCCAGCCGAGACTTTGGATGTCTTAAATGCCTTAGATGCTCTCATATGCCTCCAGATATCTTCGTGTTATACAGTCGCTAACACGGTAGCGGTGCAGGATCAAGAAAGCATACCGACGAAAAGCCCTCGAGCTGCATCCTGACCGAAACCTCGACGACACGGAGAATGCCACACGCAAGTTTGCCGAAGTCCAAACGGCGTATGAGATCTTGTCGGACGCCCAGGAACGTGCCTGGTATGACTCGCACCGCGATGCCATTCTGCGCGGCGATGTTGGCACAGACGACGCTGCCGGCCAAGAGTCGGCCTATAACAACGTTCGCCTTACTCCCACCGAAGAGCTTTACACTCTCATGGGCCGCTTCAACTCTAGCGTGCCCTTCAGCGACTCTCCTACTGGGTTCTTTGGGATTCTGAACACGACCTTTGCTCAGCTGGCCCTTGAGGAAGAAGCTGCGTGCGACTGGGATGGACAGGAGTTGCCAATACAGTACCCGCCTTTTGGCAAAGCGTCCGACAGCTTCGATACTGTCGCCAAGCCCTTTTATAGAGACTGGTCCAATTTCGCAACGCGGAAGTCTTTCAGCTGGAAAGACAAGTACAGGCTATCAGATGCACCAGAACGCGCTGTGCGCCGCATCATGGAAAAGGAGAACAAAAAGGCCCGCGAGCTGGCCGTCCGCGAGTTTAACGACGCCGTGCGGTCTCTCGTCGCCTTTGTCCGAAAGCGCGACCCACGCTACGTTCCGAACGTGCAATCCGAGGCCGAGCGCCAGAAGATTCTACGCGACTCAGCTGCAGCACAAGCAGCACGCCAGCGTGCTGCAAACCAAGAGAGGCTGGCTGCAGCCTACGTCGAGCCCGAGTGGGCGCGGTCCCGGCCCAGCGGCGGAATGGACGACCACGAGGGTGGGTTTTCGAGTGACGCTGAATCCGAGGTGATTGAAGAGATCGAGTGCGTGGTCTGTGACAAGTCGTTCAAAAGCGAAAAGCAGTTCGAGGCGCATGAGAAGAGCAAGAAGCATATTAAGGCTGTACAGCAGCTGAAGCGGCAGATGAGAAAGGAAAATGCGGACTTGCGGCTTGATTCCGAACTCGAGCCCGTTCCTGCACCCGAGCCCAAATCGAAGTCATCAGAAGAGGACATTGACACGGTGGAGGTCGGTGGAGAGCCACAGACAGAGGAACTAGGCCGCGATGACACCAGCCACAAAGCAAATGGCAGGAGTACCCCAGACCGGGCCAGCGACGGAGAAGATGACGACGACGAAGAAGATGAAAAAGAAGAAGAAGAAGAAAACGACGAATATGCACCGAGAGATGTAGTTGAAAAGCGATTTCTGCCCACACAGGATGAAAAGTCTGACAGCAGTGACGCAGACGGCTTGGCGGCTGAGCCGGACAGCCTTGATATCGACAAGAGCCAGGCTTCAAATGCGCCAGCCAAAAAGGTCGGCAAGGCCAAGGCAAAGAGAGACAAAAAGGCGGCCCGTCAGGCTGCCGCTTCGGCAGAACAGCCGGACGTTGTGAGCCCACCTTTGCCCCCTTGTCACCCTCATTACCCAAACTAACAGCTGCAGAAAACGTTTTGCAAAATGTGCAATGAGCCCTTTTCCTCCAACACAAAACTGCATCAGCATCTCAAGGCTGTGCATTCAGTGTCTGAATCCACTAAGAAAACAGCAAAAGCAGGCAGCAAAAAGAGACAGGGTTGAAGCAGAAATTTGAGATGGATGAATCGCTTTCTTCAGACATTCTGTCCTTGGGCGGAGCTCTGGCTTTGATTGTTATCCGCTTCATCAGGCACGAATTTTGCACATAGAGGGCGTAAAGCCGTGCTAAGTAGAGTTATACATCGTTAGCAGGCGCAACGGACAAACTGCCATCTTGCATGTAGTTATATAGATTAACGCAGGTGTTCCTAGATATAACATAATGCACAACATGGCATCTGCTATCACAGACCTGCCAGATTTGGCAGCCAATATTCCCATACTTTGTGCTTTTCCCGGTCGCTCCTTCCTTCAAATGTGTCCTATACCCAGGCAAAATCTTTCCCGCACACAACGATTACTGCTATTATACGGCCTATTATCCCTCCTTCACAAGTCACCATGTCTGTCTTAACCTTGACGTCGTTACGCTGCCATATAACCGGGATGCAATCCCTGCCATTTGTATTCTCTTCTGGGGGGAGAAGGGCCTGCAGGGGGGTGGTTTACTCACATGATTGCCTTCTTCCCCGATGATTATTCTTTGCCAGCTACAGGCATCGCCGGCTGTGCAATAGCTCCTTTCTCGGCATCCCTCTCGTCGGTGGTTTCCAAAAACTCAGCACCATTGCCCATCTCTAGCGCAGCAGCGACAGCTGCCTCTCTCTCTTTTTTCCTCTGCATTCTCTCCAGCTGCTTGGACCGCTTGCTGTCGTTCTTTGCGTTGTCTTCTCGCATCTGCCGAATGAGACGGCTTCTTCCTCGGATCTTCTCTCCATACCGAAGGAACACAATCGGGATGGGAATCAGGCAGGCCTCAAGCAGGCCCAGAAAGGTGCCAGCCCACTGCGGTGTCATTTTAGTATACATGCTGGGCCCGGCCAGCGGAAGAGTGGCCCCAAAAATGGACCGCATCACCGTGTTGCCAGCGAGAGCCGACGCGGCATAGATTCCGTACGAGCCTGCCATGTAGTTGGAGCCATAGATGAAGGTCAGTGTATTTCCAGCGCCGAACGGGATCCCAAATACAATTGGTATGGCCCAGTGTATGGTCGTCGGCAGACACGTCCAAGAGAACACCAGCTGTCCGAGGGGAGTGAGAACAGCGCCAATAATCATCACCCGTGCCGACGCTTCTGGTGGCGCTCGTCCTGTTTCTGGGTCCTTCTTGTGTTTGTTGATTAGCCGCCTGCACACGGGCTCGCTCACAATGGCGAGCATCGTGCCAATGCCGATGCCGACGAAAGATAGGCCTGCCACGCCCGCGCTCCAGCCTCGGTGCTCTCGAAAAACGATGGGATAAGCCACGAAGCAGAGATATCTAGAATCTCGTGAGCACTTCTTTACCTGATACTGCTAATTTTGAGGAGAGACTGCTTACAGAATTCCGTAAACGACGGAGATCCTTATCCAGAGAGATGCAAGTCAGCAGGAGTTCCTTGATTGGAAGCGTGTGTTTGCCTCAGATTAGTAAAACGAACCATATGTTGAAGAACCACAATATCGGCTCCGTGAAGCTGAGGATGAATGGCCGGCTCATGTTGATCTTGAGGAGACTGACAATCGATATTTTCTGATCGTACCGGCACCAATACCGGTCGTCGCCTGTTTCTTTGCGCATACGAGCAGCTTTTGCTTTCAGAATTGCCGGCGCGTATGTCTCCTTTACCGTAAACATAAAAGCAATAGCAACGCCGGACAGTATGAGGACTATCCAACTATCCCAACGCCAACCCAAATATTCGAACACGAAACCACCTGCCATATATGTCAGCACAATAAAAAAGAAGATTGCCGCGATACACACGAGGTTGCTCACCAATAACTGGCCCACTGTCGTCCAATGATAGTTAGCACCCGGCAATTCTACCAAATTGACGAACAGAGTCAAGACATACGTCACCGGTCCATTAAGGGGCGCAATCGACACAAGCGATATATAAAATGCGCGATACTCCTCGGTGGAAATATCCACGACAGTTGCTGGGCTGTTGGAAACCAGCGCGGCTCCAAATAGCGCACTGCACGGAACAATTAGAACGATTTGCTGCGGGTACAAGTCAAGCCAGTCGATAGGATACAACTCACCCGAAGAATCTGACAACGATAATGCCTGCCAAGGATTTTCCCAGTGCACTTGGCAGAATGAGCAGGGTGAAGCAGATGATACAGACTAGGTATATCGGCCGGCGGCCAAACAGCTCACTCAATGGCGCCAGCACGACGCTTCCCGTGGCCAGGCCGAGAAGATATGAAGTAACGCCAAGAGTGGCAACGGCTTCGCTAGATTCGTCAAACGCCTTCATTAGGCCAGGAATGGCCGATGTATAGCTGGTGCTGTACACGACAATGACCCAGGTGGTATATGAGATGCTTAGGAGTAGCCAGTAGCGGTACCAAGCCGGCCAGTTTCGTGGGTTCTCTGGGTCGCCCTCTGCAAACACCACTTCAAAGCTAGGGGGACGGGAGGCTGTGCTTCCCACGCTGGATGCCGTCCTGGCATGGGATATGGGCTCGCGGGCATCGATCTCATTCTGGGTTTCCAGGTTTGGTGTGAGGGCAAGCTCGAGAGGCTCAAGCGGGTCAGAATCATCCGTCCCTTGGCTATGAAGACTCTCGCTGCTTTCACTTATGCGGCCTTGCGCATCTGCCCCGTTTAAGACTGAAGGCTTCTGAGTAGAGCAGCGATGACTGTCGACTGCGCAAGCCACTTTATCGGCTTCAGTCTCTAACGAACTGGAATGGGCCATGATTTTACCACTTGTTCTTGTTGCTTCTGTCTCTGCGGTCCGTCTTTCTTCTAAAACAACATTTGACTGCAGTGCAGAGCGACCAGGCCAGCCACTGTATACTCAACAGCCTCAAAAAGAGTCAACAAAATAGCAAACTGTGCTGGGGTGCGGTATGACTCTTCAGTAATGGAGTTTAGTAGGATTAATGAGCAATACTGCACAGGAACTCTTAACAGCAACAGTAGACAACAGGAGTGTGCAAGGGAGCGTCAAGAAACTGAAAAAAGAACAAAAGGACGAAAGCAATCAGAATATCCAGGTAGACATCCACTGCATACACTCTACTTTGTACGAGTCACATTTTCATTCTGTGCAGACGGGGAGTCTCGCAAATATAAGGTAGGCACCTTCGTTGGCATCCCCTTTTGCCTGTAAAAGACCAGAAAAAAACATTGTTCGCCTAACTGAATGGGGCTTCGGCTAGCTTGCACCGACAAACGGACTCATCTTTAAAGCGGAATGGGGCGCGATGGGGTCCTGAAGAGCTGGGGATGCAAGCTTGATGGATGGTTTGACACCTCATTTGGGCTAGTCTGGGCTAACCTCCATCTTTCTCCACATACTAATATGTATCTTATCTCCCACTTCCGGCCACCGCCTCCTTCGTGCTGTTCGCAAAGAGTCACGACGCCCAGGCTTGCTTTGGGTGGCCTGGTCAAGACCGAATGTGTCTGTGGATTTAGAATCTTACAAACCCCTGAGCGATGCTGCTGGCGTGAAGCTCACTTCACCGTCTGGGCCGATCATCGGAACGGCGTCGGAGTAACGGCACTTGAGATGCATGGAGGAAATGAAGACGTGACCCCGCCGCCAGATAGCGACAAAGGAACAGGGAGAAAGGAGGAGCACGCGCACGGCAGGAGAAGGGGGGGTGTGAAAAAATCCCGAAAAAAGGGTGTGGGCCATAACGTCCGTCTTGCGTCCGTCTTGCGTCCGTCCTTCTGCATACGCCCTTCTGATGACTGCCCGCATGCATCGTTGCGGCAGACCTACGACGTACGTCGTACTAAAACCTTAGGATACAAAAGCACAATGTATGGAGCGGAGCGTTGCTGGCGGCCAATTGGTCAGGCGGATATATCCCGGCCATCTTATGCAAACGGAGCCGAGGTTCGGCGGCAGTTAAATACGAGGATGAGAAAAAGCTTTTTCTGATATCCTTCCTGCCTTTAATACTAAAAGTTCACGAGTATCTCACTGCTACGGTACCAAATCTGGTATTGCCAAATTGGCGCAAATCGTACATACCTCTTAACCTCTCAACAGTCACGAGAGCTTGTTGTTGTCTACTTGCTCTCGTATTCCGCTTGTACGCCGACTGCTGCAAACATTGATACCGCAGCCCGTTGTTCATGAGCGGGCACATCTCCGGCTGGGCTGCTCTTGATGACTAAATTGAGTATGACAGACACACACCGCTATCTTGACGTTGTCCGTGGGGGTTTCAAATCTCAGCATTTATTGCAGCACTTCAACGTCTTTAGCCCAAGAGGCCATGAAAAGCAATGAACATGGTCTTAGAGAGTAAAAGCAACCAGAGTACAAGCAAAAAGCCCAGGGAAAAGCTCGGCAGCTGCACTGTGTTTCAAGAGGTAGTGTTGCGGGCCACGTAATTAGGTGACTTTGTTCCCATGCAATGGGCTAAGATGCGGCGGCTTCGCTCTTCCCCCTTCCTCTGTGATAAACTATCTTTTCTGAATGGGCCGCTTTATATGAGTATTTCTGTTTATTTCCTCCTCGATATCACTACTCACGATAATACGACTCGTGTCTGCTGCTTCAGAGCCGGGATGCCAAATTAGCAGCGTCAATAAGCGAAATGACGTGTATAAGAGATTAGAAAACAGTAACAAAGAAATAGCTGCAGTTAGAACCAAAACCCAAATATAGCGACTTTAATTGTAGACAAGGCTACAGGCGGTTTTGCAGTGCCTTCTGTGAAGGCGCTGTGCATGCAAGATACTGCACACTATCTTTAGCGTACCTTCCTCTTCTGTACTTACACCCTCGTTTCTCATTGCCGCCTTTCTGCTTTTTTCGCCGGTCTCGACTCCTAGAAGGAGATCACCATATTTACCAGGGGTGAACTCGTGGATCCGAGGGCTACTTATCGACCCTACGAGCACCTGTCAAGTAATCTGTCTCTAGGGCGTCCTCCCAATACTGGCCTAGTCACACAGAATTCGACACGCTTGCTGCTCCGAGCTGTTTGGGCAAACAATTTCACAATCGAGAGCGCATGTCGCGATAATGAGTGCATGATACTCGGCAGGTTAATGAGAATTACAGTCTTGCAAATTCGCAAACTATTATATATCATGCCAGCAAAATCATTGCCTTTGCTAGAAATGGTGATAGCGGACTACTATTTTCTCTATCCTTATCAGGTTTCCTGGTTATTCAAGCCCACAAGCACACCTCTTTCCTTGTGATTTTGTCCCACGGTTTTCTATATCGAATCTTCTGACATTTGATCTACCCAGCTCCATTATGGCCCATTTAACCACAAAAACAACACACAAGAGCCCTGCACAACGCAGGGTAGTCACTTACAGCAGCTCGTTTGCAAACGGTCGCTTGCTTTTGCATCATCATTGGTCGACGGAAACAAGGCAATAACATAAAGTGCTAAGTCTGCAGAATGTCGAGTCTAGACCAAGAGCAAGATTAGAATTGCGGGCTTTGTATTGCGCACCTCCTTCATTAGCTTGCAAAACGACATGCAGATGCGTTCAGCGTCCCAAAGATAATGCAACTTTGCCTCGTCTTCTCCATATCCGAAGAACGCCTTGATATTGCCATGATAAAAGCAAATGCGCTCACTCCTTTCTTGCAGCACCCTGGGCAGAAAGCAAAACAGAAAGGCGAGCACGCTGTGCAAATAGGGAAACAAGATTAAAAGCCAATCATCCAAAACATATTTAACGCCGCATGTGTTGCTTGTTTCGTTGTCAATGTCATTGGCCACAGCGCCATCTCATTTCGTCCCGAACCATGTCTCCCACGATTTACAGTGATGAGCTCGATTCTACAGCTGCATCTGCAGTCGAATGCAGGTTCACAGTTGATACTGCTGCCTGCCGCAGTCGGCCTATACGGCGTGGAGGTGGTGCTTTTGGTGGTGCCCGGGAAATCAGCTTCTTGATGCCGTTATGCCCTATCGTCGAGGTAGTGCCAGCAGCCAATGCTCCCGCAGTATCGCTGATGTCGCTGCCGACATCAGTCACGCTTCCGGATGTCAGCTCCGCCGATGGCTTCATCAGAACACCATGCCGGTGTCTGGGTACGGCTGGAAGAGCACGCCGTTGTCGCCGCTTATGCTCCGGGTGTCCGTTTCCGGATAACGAATGTTGATCCTCAGGCTCCGACACCGTGCTTGGTGACACCCGCGGCGCTTCCCGGCGTAGGGTACGTGATACTCCCCTTGGCGGTGGCGGCACAACATGCCTATGTCCGGCGTGTTCCTTTGGCTGCTCGTAGCTGCAATTATGCTCCGCCGCCTGTACGTCAATCTGCTCCTCAGGATGTTCTGTCTGCTGCACCTCTGTCCTACGGCTGGGTGTCTTGACGCCGGGCTTCTCCTTTACCGCTGCCACGTTCACAACGCTAGAAACCCCTTCCCCGTGTGAGAGGCTAATGCCCAGCAGCTTGTTCAAAATGTGGCTGCTGCCATCGCCCGAACGATCTGTGTTGCTTGCCGATTTGCTCACAGAGGCTGTGCTATCAGTGCTAATGGTGCTGGCATCGCTGGTGTCGGTGTCGGTGTCTATTGTGTTGGCAGTCTCGAAAGTATTGGCGGTAGTTGTGGTACTAGCCGTTGCTCCCGTGTCTGTGGTATCTGTGGTACCGGTAGTGTCGGTGGTGTCTGTGGTGACTGAAGTATCTGTGGGGCTCGATGGAGAACATGGTGCCAATGACGGCGACCGGGTGGCTAACCACTCAACCTTAGACACGCGGTCTACCAGTCGCAGCGTCGTTTCGTCAGCCGGCGCAAAGTGTGTATTTCCCGCTCCGCTGAGAATCGCCAGCACTCTCAGGATCTCGTCTCGCTTGTAGTGCGGCGCCTGCTGTAGCTGTGTGTGCGCCAGCAGCGGATACAGTACGCGCAGGTATGTGTGGCGCAGCGTCGCAGACTCGTCCGGCAGGTCCAGCAGGTTGCGGATGATGACATCCAGCAGAACGCGCAGATCGTTTGTGTAAAAGTATTCGTATGTGGGCTTTGTCGTGAAGAGGAGGTACATCAACTTCAGGATCAGCAGCTGCAGGGATGTCTCTGTCTCACGGTTCAGCAGTAGGATGATGTTTTCGCCAAATGTGCGGTATTGCGGCCCGTGGAGGCTAAGAACTTTGATCACGCGGTTAGTCAGAGGCGTAGTCGGGAATATGGGGTCAACAACTGCCGTCGTAGCTGCTACCATGTATTGCTCATTGAGGACCAACTGGACCAGTAGCCATTAGCATTAGCAGAGGGCGGAAAGAGGACGGACTGTGCTCTCACCAATACACGGATAACAGGGTAGTGGTACGGATCATCAAAATCGTCTGCGAGGTCCTCGATCATCTGGAAGAGGCAGCAGATAAAGACATCGTCCACGTGTAGCAGGTCAGACGTGCGCACACGTTCGGCGCGGGACAGTTCGTACATCAGTTCGAGGAGCAGTCGGTGCAGCCGGCGGTCGTCGTCTCGGCGGCTCTTGATGAGCTCCACCAGCCGAGTAAAGCAGCCAGCATCGATCATCTCCTGGAAGACGGCGTTGTGTATCCGTCCGTCCAGCAACAGAAAGTTGGCGATCACATGCAGCGCCCGCGCCTCATCTTCCTGCAGCAGGCTGTAGATGATTTGAGTGCGCACATAAGCGCCGTGTCCCGCAAATAATGTGCTGCTCATCAGCTTCTGCGAGCATTGTGCGAGGTCCTCCTCCTCCTCGAGATACTGGTCGCGGCATGTCGAGACGAGCTCGAGCCAACCTCGCAAAATATCGTCGATCAGCTCGTAGTTCGCACAAGGACCCGACAACACGCATTTGAGTTCTGTAAAAAGGCAAAAGGAATCATCCATCAGCAAGTGCGTGCCTGGGGCATCTGAGAAGAAAAAGAACAGGAACAAAGAGAACAGAAGAACAGGAAAAAGAGGAAGAGAGGCAGAGCAGGAGGAACAGGAAGAGCAGGGAGAAGAAGACTGAAGACTGAGCCATCACTCACCATCCCAAAACTGTTCTCTGGATGGCAAGCTGCCATCAGCACCGGGCTCTCGGGGCCCCTCTTCAAGTTGAGTCATTGATTTTATTCTGTGCAAAGATGGTCGGCACCGCCGCTGACACAGGAAGCATCACGATGATCACAGGGTGTTGTGGCAGCGGAAACAATATCTAACGATATCTAACGATAGGTGGAGCCGGATCGGGCAGCGATGCATTGAATCACAGCACAAGACGTGGCGTCGATGGCGATATAAATATGGCGGTATCTGTGTTAGGTAGAAGAGAAGACGGAGCGAGCGTCGATGCCAAGGCTGATTACGTTGACAGCAAGCAGCCGTCAAGGAGGCAGGAGCAGGAGGCTGTGAACTGGAGGCTGGCGATTCAAGTAAAAAAGCGAGTAGATGCATTTCAACAATTGTCTCGTCGCCCCGCGTCGCGCACGGGCCACAGAACTCAGCGATACAGAGCCACCTCTTAGACTGTTAGCAACTGGCTGCCGGCCATACTGTATGGCTAACAGCAAAATGTATTAAAGCTTAGCCCCCTGTAAGACACATGTCAGCTGGTTTCCGATAGCGATAAGGATATGCCTTTGTAAGATACAAAAACTGTTTGTTTGCTTTTCCTGCAACTTACGTTTTCACATTTCGCAAGTCGGAGAACCGACACATCGAGCTGGCCCAACCCGTGCAGACATACCGGCCGCTAGCTTTCATCGCAGGTAGATGTGGCAGCCTGGATGAGTATTCGTCCTTGCAAATACAGGCGGTCAAATTCCGTACAGCCGCCCAGGCTGGTGTCCTGCACTCCAAAACATGGCAGGAAACCTCTCTCGTAGCTTACCGAGAGACGCGACTGCAAACATCATTGAACAACATGGCCAAAGGATACAGCCACAGGAACACCAGGCCAGCCCTTATACTGACCGGCCGGACAGCACGAACGGGAAACGTTTGACGAAGCTGAACATCTTTCAAGTCTGTTAAAAGGTTAATGAGGCATTGCCAAACTAGACTAGTCCAGCCTCTCAAGGACTTGCATATGCTTCGTTGTAGTCGGTGAGCTTCTTCGTGAGGCGAAGTAGGGGTTAATTACAGAAGCGGAATACGAAATGGCGCGAAATAAGGAGGCAATCAGTCAGCGATGCGCATCGGCCGTGTCAAAACTGTATGCTCTTGCTGTGGCTACTGGTCGCTTATATTCCAATGGCTCTGACAATTGTCCTGAGTCCTTGGGGGCGAGTCGAGCGAGCGAAGATCTCGAGACAACACATGCAAGATAAGCTAAAGGACAGTGCTTGAGGCAAAAACGACGATACGAGTACGTTCGACCTTGTACGAGTACGAGCGTATTGGTAGGGACTAAATGGGAGGATCGGCATTACAGGGCGCCAAAGGCACCTATCAGCAGTTCCGATGCAAGAGCAATATCTTATCTCATGAAGGAGGCCTGCTCTCGCGAGCTGGTATGTAGTAGTGATCCGAGGGCCCAGCTACTCTACCTAGCGAACGTCGGCGAACGTCCGCCATGCCTACATAGTATGGAAAGACTGTATATTAATGTAGTACCAGGACGCTAATATGACCAAGTAAGATACAAATCCCGTTGCTGCAATTACTCGGTGATGTAAAAATTGGCTGACGTCTACGAGTACTCGTAAGGCAGCCGGATGCTGCTGGCTGAAGCAATGTTTGCTAACAGAAGGCTCAGTTCGAGACGCGTGGCCAACTTTGGCTACTATCGTGCTCGTACGAATGAATCAATGTCTTGACAGGAAGTGGCCAGCGGGCATCTGGTGAATTCTCGGCAGTACTGTTACCGTCGCATCCTCTTGAGTCGGCCGGCCCCTACTGTCACATGCAGCGCTCTTGTCGGCTGTGCCGTTCTGCAATGCGACGCTGGCGAATCGTTGTCGAAGATCAACTTTATACGGCTCAGGACCACATATCTTAGGATACAAAAGCATCTCGGCATGCATTCTCTGCCACTTTTTTTGTTCTTTGTCTGCTTCTCTACGAACACCAGTACTCGTACAGAGAATTTAATTCGTATTACTACGAACATGTAAGATACCGCTCCCGTACCAGGGCAAAGCCGGGATTTCAAGCCGTCCCACCACCGACTGGCGCGCAATGTATCCCTGTAGAAAACCGTTTACGGGGCACCAACCCACTGTTGCTACTACCGGTCTGCCCGGCTGTCCATCGGCTTGCCACGCCTTCTCGTACGAGCGTTTGCCAGAAACAGCCGGCTTCTTCTGAACCGGGATGCCACTGTCGCTCATCATTCCATCACATCCATGGTCAAAGAGCCGAAAGTCGAGTAGGAAAATACACACAAGGGTGCAACGGTGAGTGGATATCGCTGCAGATTTGCTCAGATACAAATCGGCAAAGAAGCGAAATCACCGTGTCTTGGACGGGACGCAAAAGGTGGCCTTGCGACATACCGACATGCATCTTATTACTCGTAATTCGTACAGGACGTCTTACTTCGTACGAGCATACCAAAAAGAAGATACAGCGCCAATCACCATTAACCAAGGCACAGCAGCTAAAACAGCGCTAGACTGGAATGAAAGAAGCGCCATCCTAGACCCGCTAAAGCCCTCTATACGTAAAGCCCGTTCGCCATTTTAAGTCACAGACGGGTCGAGAAAAGTTCGCAGAGGGGATTTGCCCCGTACCAACATAGCAAGGCACACACACTGTAGCTACATTCGCTATTTACATACTTTATGGCATATACAGATAAACACTCTTGCCTAACAGAGCACTTACAACCTCGAATGTGACGAGAAATAAGGACAGTAAGAAGCGGTTTGGGAGAAGCTCATTGCATGCCATCTGATGTTTATTAGGGAAGGGGCAGTACAGCTGAAGCACATCAACCAAAAAGCTCCTCGGAATTGGGAAAAGGTGCGTCCTTCCCTTCGTACCTACACATTGAAGCAGGATCTGCTACTTGGCAAGATAGGTCCGTATGATAGATCGCATCTCTAGGAGAATGAATGAACAAAGTTCCTGATGGATTTGAAGTTCAGAACAAGCCAGCCATCATAAGACTTAAGTACAAGTCGGCTCAGCCACGGATGCCACGTTTCCGCGCCAAGTGACCGAGGCACCGCCTCTGTCTATAACATGTCAAACGAACGCAGGCATGTGCCCTTTATTCCATGGCACAGATGCGTATAGGGTTTGTACGCTCCTCGAATGCTGTTAACCTATTACCCATATCCGGAAGACTGTTTCATTTTGTATGAGAAGTGGGTGTCTCTGAGCACCGGTGGTGGACAGCCAAGACTGTCGTTCTCTGCATACAGCGTATGAGCGCGAGAGAAGCCCAAGCCCGGCCAGTAAACTTCTGTTATGCGAATGCCTCTTAGATCATGATGCAATTTCTTCGAGAAGGGACTTTATGTTCGGGCTTTTGGCCTCGCGAGGCTAATATCACGAATGCCACACATTTTCGTAGGTTTTCTGCTTTAGTCGCGCCCTCCGTATTCGTAAAAGCTACCCTTTGGCCGGAGGGCTTAGTTATACTCATTGGCGGTTGTTGTCGCGTCGTCTCGCAGTGCTTTATAACTGCATAACTATTCAGTCGAAGTACACCGTGCGATGATACGGTGCGATTTCTGTAGAAGCGACAGTTTTGGGACCCTTGCGTTGTTTCCGATGGTATCTTACGTCCTAAGCCCACTTTCCAGGCTGTATGGGGTACTACGTCGTATGTAAGGATACTTTTACACGGAGTGTACATATCTTACTGTATATTACTGCCGCTGCTACTCCGTACTATGCATGTATGTACGAGTATGGAGTATGCAGTAAGATACTTGTACTCCGTACTGCCTGCACGCTGCAACCTACCGTTTGTTGCCTGCATGAAGCGGGCGCCCGGGCCTCCTCACGTTCGCGCGCGTGTTGCTTGGTCCTCGCACCGGTTTGGGATGAGGCGCGCCCGAGAGCTCCTTCTGATTTGCCTCCCCCTTTCCTGCTTCCCTCTTTTTTTTCTGCCTTCCTCAGCTGCCTGCCCAACGGCACAGCCGAGCTCTCGTCGTTCGCATATTGTGTTGACGCTGTGCATATCGTGGTTACCCCCCGGCTGTCCCGTGCATGTTTCTGCTTTGTTTCTACTCCCGCCCGGTGCGCCACCCCATGCGCGTTGACTGGCCAAGAGCCCAAGGCGGCTCTTCAGCGTCGAGAGCTGCTGCCAACCGGAAGATTTGCGAGAACAGTCGTCCCGCTGTGCGACTGCCATTTTCTACAATTATGTACTCGTGCACTAAGAAACAACCCCCCTCCCCCCTTCCCTTACCCCTGGCTCTGAGACAAGGAGGGAAGGAAGGACCCACTCCATCCATCCTGTCTGGCCCCTCTTTGTTCTTGTGCTGTTCCTGTTTTCCACATCCCCCCTGTCTTTGGTGCAGGTAGGTTTAATCTCTGCATGCCCGATGCACCAGCCATTGCTCGCAACAAGAAACAGGCTGTCTATTTCTCTTAAAGCCATTAACTCGCCAGCGGCTCTATCACACCAATCCTGGGGACTCCTTTTCTCCCTTTTTATCAGAGGGAGGCACACAGCCGAATTGATGGGCATTGGTAATGTAAGATACGAGCACTCGTACTTTTTATTATCCAACGCCACCTCCACGAGCATTTCCCAAGCATTACCTATCCGGAACTAGCGAAAAGGGGCACGAGGGAAAAATGATAATAAGAGGCACACTAAGAAAGTAGCACGCCGTCGCCCTGCACACGTTGTCCGCAGCGCCGTTTTCACGCTTGTCCGTATTGACAACCGCCGCAACCACCAAGACCATCAGTGCTACTGCTACTACGGAGCACAACCACCGTTTCTGTCTCTCAGTTAGATTGGGGTCTGTTCGCTCGTTCCAGTGTATGACGACCTTCCCATCTTTCCCTTGTCCCCTTGTCCTTTTGTCCTCTGCTCTCCCTCGCTCTCCCTCTCCCTCTCCCTCTCTTCCCCGCTGGAGACCCATCTTTCCGGTTTTCTCTCCCATCAGACTCTTGCTGGCTAAATATGCTCTCGGATTGAAACCGTCACGAACCCCCAACAGCCCACACCCCCTTGCTTCCCTTTATCTTTTTTACGACGCATCTCACTACTGCTACATAGTACTACATAGTACGCATCTGAGCATCTTCCACTTTCATTCATTCCCCTTCCCTCCCCTCCACATATCCGCCCGCACTTCTTCTTTCGTATGTTTCGTTCGTATGATTGAATGCCAAACGCAGACACAACCAGACCCTCGTCACGGCCAGAACAGCCAGAAAACACCTGCACTTGCTCTGCCGTTCCTGTTGTCACGACCTCCTAGTTCGATTGCCGACATTCGACTAATCTAGCGTCTGCGCGCCCCTTCTCAGCGCTTTTTTCCTTGTACCCGCCGCCTCCGCTTTGTTGACGCTGCTTTTCTTCGACTGCCTCTGGATATTCATACTATTCGTTAATACTCCACCGCCCGCGCGAAACTCTCCTGGCCCCAAAACACAAGCAGCTCGAGAACCCCGTTTCCTCCTTTCATCACCCCCGCTATCCTTTGTACGCGACCGAGTGCTTTCTTTCTACTTTGTGGCCCCGGCCGCTCGCACGATCATCGACTTGCTCGTTGCCTTCGCCGTGCTTGCTCGCTCTCCGACCGAGACCCGGGAACCGTACCGCCAGAAGCCATGTCTGTCATGCTGCACACTCCTTCGCGAGCCTCAACTGCTTCATCGTCCTCGTTCCAGCCCGTCTCCAGACAGAACACCATGTCGTCCTACGATGGCTCGCGGTCTGCCCGCCAGTCCAAACGCTACTCTATGTCTGCACTGTACATGTCGATGTCAGCAAATGAAACCGACCTGGAGATCGAAGATGAGCTTGCTAAGGGTATGTTCTACCGACTTGCTATGTCTGTCTTGTTCGTCTCGGAAGGGACTGTATGTCGCTCTGGCTAATCGGTGTCTGATCTTATTTTCTCCTACAACAGCGCAGAAGAGACTGCGTGACCTCAAAGCCAAAATTTCATCGCAGTCCAAACAGAATTTCGTCCTGGAAAAGGATGTGCGGTATCTCGATTCGAGAATCGCCCTACTTATCCAGAACCGTATGGCGCTAGAGGAAGTACGTTTAGCACGTCGGCGGCGTGTTTTGGCGCGTATCAGATACTCTTGTGCCTCCGCAGTCTTGTACTGACTCTCTGATATCTAGCAAAACGAAGTCGCCAGCCGTCTCGAAGATACCCCGGAGCTGCAGGTCGGCGCCTTCCCAAACGACGACAAGACCCAAAAGTATGGCAACCTTATGTTCCTCCTGCAATCCGAGCCGAGGCATATTGCCCACCTGTGTAGGCTAGTATCCATGTCCGAGATCGATTCCCTGCTCCAGACAGTCATGTTCACGGTCTACGGAAACCAATATGAGAGCCGCGAAGAGCATCTGCTCTTGACTATGTTCCAGTCCGTCCTCACCTACCAGTTCGACAACACCCCCGAATACTCCTCCCTGCTACGCGCCAATACCCCCGTCTCGCGCATGATGACTACCTACACGCGACGTGGTCCAGGCCAGAGCTTTCTGAAGTCTGTTCTCGCCGACCGTATCAACAGCCTGATCGAGCTAAAGGATCTTGATCTGGAGATCAACCCCCTCAAGGTGTACGAGCGAATGGTGGCTCAAATTGAAGAGGATACTGGCAGCCTGCCTGCATCACTCCCGAAGGGCATCACTGCTGAGCAGGCCGCCGAGAACCCTCAAGTCCAGGCCATTATTGAGCCGCGCCTGACGATGCTGAGCGAGATTGCGAATGGTTTCCTAACCACCATCATCGACGGCCTGGAAGAGGCCCCCTATGGCATCCGCTGGATCTGCAAGCAGATTCGCAGCCTCGCGAAGCGCAAGTATCCCGACGCAAACGACCAGGTCATCTGCACGCTCATCGGCGGCTTCTTCTTCCTGCGTTTTATCAACCCCGCTATTGTGACTCCCAAATCGTACATGCTCATTGACGGTACACCCGCCGACCGGCCCCGCCGCACCTTGACGCTCATTGCGAAGATGCTACAGAACCTGGCGAACAAGCCGTCTTATGCGAAGGAGCCGTACATGGCTAAACTGCAGCCCTTCATCCACCAGAACAAGGACCGCGTCAACAAGTTCATGATCGACCTCTGTGAGGTCCAGGACTTCTACGAGAGCCTGGAGATGGACAACTACGTGGCTCTGTCCAAGAAGGACCTCGAGCTGTCCATCACTCTGAACGAAGTCTACGGCATGCACGCCCTGATCGAGAAGCACAATGGAGAGCTCTGCAAAGACTCAAATTCCCACCTGGCCGTTATCATGACCGATCTGGGCACCGCCCCTCCGCAGGTTCCAAGGAAAGAGAACCGGGTGATCAACCTTCCGCTGTTCAGCCGGTGGGAGGCAGCACTAGACGATCTCACTGCTGCTCTAGACATCACTCAGGAAGAGGTGTTCTTCATGGAAGCTAAGTCCGTCTTTGTGCAGATCATGCGGTCCATCCCGCAAGGATCGTCTGTCGCTCGCCGCCCGCTCCGCCTGGAGAGAATAGCCGACGCAGCAGCGACGTCTAAAAACGACGCCGTCATGGTCCGCAAAGGCATCCGCGCTATGGAGCTGCTTAGCCAGCTCCAGGAGATGAAGGTCACCGATAAGTCCGATGGCTTCTCTCTCCTGCGTGATGAGGTGGAACAGGAGCTGCAGCATTTGGGCTCACTGAAGGAAGGCGTCCTCACTGAGACAAAAAAGCTGTCAGAGGTGTATGCTACTATCACGGATCACAATACCTACCTCAACGGCCAGCTGGAGACGTACAAGAGCTATCTGCACAACGTGCGGAGCCAAAGCGAGGGCGCCCGCCGAAAGCCCCAGAAGCAGCAGGTGCTTGGCCCATACAAGTTCACACACCAGCAGCTTGAGAAGGAGGGTGTTATCCAGAAGAGCAATGTGCCCGACAACCGGAGAGCCAACATCTACTTCAACTTTACGAGCCCCCTGCCCGGCACCTTTGTCATCTCTCTTCATTACAAAGGTGAGCAGCGAGCTTTTCATGTGCCGTTTGCCGCATCTGTGCTGTCTTTTGTGTTTGTCTACTAACGCTGCTTTACTAGGACGGAACCGAGGCCTGTTGGAGCTTGATCTCAAGCTGGACGACCTGCTGGAGATGCAAAAGGACAACCTGGACGACTTGGATCTGGAATACGTCCAGTTTAATGTTCCCAAGGTTCTGGCCCTGCTGAATAAGCGTTTTGCCAGAAAGAAGGGCTGGTAAATTCCGGGTCAAGGTCAAAGACCGATACTGACCCATTGAACGAACTGTCCCTATCAGTTGTCATTTCTGCTTACGATCAACGGCCGCTACCACATGATTTCTCCGCGTTTTGTCTACTCTCTAATTTTGGCGTTATGATACCACCTGTCGCAAACACCTCGTCCTTACTATCAACGTTTCACATTTCCGTTTTCACTCTACTTTCGGCTTGAGCGTCTTTGTCGCGTTCTTGCTTTAATCTAACGAATCCGACCAAACGCGCCGGTTTTCTACTCCCAAATGCCCTCAAATTTCTCGCTCTAGTCTCTATGCTATGGTTCGTGTGTATCGGGGAACGCGTTACTTATATTGTGTAATTTAGCTCTTGCAGGTGTTCAAGGAGGAGGACATTCTGACTTGGAAGCGGACTGTCGCGCTTTATTCGGTATTTGTGCTTTTTGTCGGGCTCCTTCAGCTTCTCCTTGTTTCTGTACCGTTTTATTTGCTTTAAGTGTTCTGTCTAGTCTTAGGGTATGATGTTTTGAATGGGTAACGAGTGCGAAGTATTAGGCAAGTTGTGCGAGTCAGCTGGTCCGACGACAATATCTGCCCATGTTCATGTATTCTGATAAATGCAGGTTTGTATTTGTATACGTTTGCGATGTGTTAACAGGTGGGCTCGCTTCCCCATATGATGCTAAATAAATAGAGAAGCCATAACCCATACTGACCATGAATCTTCCCATATCTGGGCTTCTTGTAGACTGTCGTCATATCTATATATAAGATGCTAACGGTGGGTTTACGCTAAGTAGAATGCCTTTTAGACTGTTTTTGGACTATCTGCCAGTCTGCTTTTCGGACTGCCTTTTAACGTCTTTCTCCTAGCCAATCTGTCTGCCAGTCTGCCTACCAGCCAGTCTCCCAGCCAGTCTCTCAGCCAGTCTCTCTCTGTATATGATGCTAATAGTAGGATTACGCTAAATGCCGTTACTGCTTATTCTAGTAAAGATCGGCACTTGCCATAGTTTGCTTACAGTAGTTCATAGGCCGCGTTAGTCTTATAGTAGTTAAGGCTTCTGTCCTGGACAACCCTTCTAACTGGCTGTCAGGGAGCTTTTCGGAGAGCTTTTTACGCCAACGTTTTTCCAATTACAGTACTTTACGGGACATAGCAAGGGGTATATACTTTCTACTATTTTTACGTTTTTATTTTTGGCAGGACTGGCAGACAGACTGGGAGTCAGTTAAGGCTAGCTAGGAGACAGTCTAGGAGGCAAACTGGCATACAAACTAGTAAGACTACTGGGAGAAAGTGCCACGCACGATCCCGGCACATAGGGTCACGTGCGGGTCTTTTGTTATTTACGGAGACATCTCGACATTGTTCCTGTAAATTAATGAGACCAACCGACTTACACCATATTTAGACATCAAGTACTATCACACTACTTCCTTGTTTATCACTTTTATAACTGCACTGCAGATAATTTTACCGCATTGCAGATGACTTACCCACAAAGCGGATGAAGCCAGAAAAGACGCTGGCAACGACGTAACGACCGGAATACCTCCAGTATTCCAGACAACAACAACAACAACAAGACGGGAATCCATTACTGGGGGTGCTCTGACTAAGCACAATCGGCACGGGACACCTGAAGCATCACGCACATGCTCGTAACAGAAAGATAGTCCAAAAAGCAGTCTAAAGACAGCTATAAAGTGGCTATAAAACAACCTGAAAGTAAGAAAAACCAAGGCAAAAGACCACTTAAAAGTGGTACAGAAGCTAAAAGACAGGTATAAAAACCTTAGTAAAACCGTTGCTAATCACATCGCCGTATTTATTACTAATATGTATAGATTTTTTGCCTTCACCGTACACGAAAGCAGGCGGGTATCTAGCTTGTCCGTTTTCAAAGCTCGCCTAAGAGATATGCTCCTTCCTGCCTGCATGCATTAAACTTCTGGGTGTCTAATGCATATCCGTAATCGCTACAGTCTAAGTATTTCACGATTTGAATGTTGGCAGATTCATGTATAGCTACCAACCCTATGTTTGCTGTGGACTGGCGGAGGAGTTGCAAATGCAACCCTCCACTCTGCCTTTTTCCTAAAGAAAAGCAACGCAAAAAGATAAGGCAAGGTGATTGTCTTCTGCTCAAAATCTGCGTAGCCACTCCGCGAGCAGCTAAGTTTAACAGACTGGCTTGGAAGAGAAGACATAGCTCCAAGCCATCAAAAATGTGTTGGCACCTTGTCCCTCGACCGCTTTTTTGGGTTTTCGTAAGTTCTCTTCTCTCAATAATGGTATCTTTGCCTGGCAACAACTGATTGTTTCATTGCCTCCTGTGTCCTATGTCCACGAGCTTGGCCACGAATAAGGCACTTCAAATGAACCACATAGTGTACGGAGTAAACTGCTTGTTCATGTCCGCAGCTATGCTTGTGCCAAAAGGCAGAAGAGGAGGCGCTTCAGTCGGGTGTGTCTGGTTGCTCGACGTGTTCTTCGCAGTCCAATTGGACATCATCTTTTGGATATGCACCGGGTCCTTCTTTTCAGACTGGATGTCTTGATGAGAGCGGGCACGATCACCGGCTAGATGGGCGTAATACACTGCAGGGTGCAGCGATACCGATGTCGTGGACCGCGCGTACTGGTAGCATTGCTGGTAAATCATCTTCTGCAACTTGTGCGGTTCCAGCTTGATCTCGTCGTGAATGACGTGGTAGTGAACTGGACGTGCTGTGCCCTGAATCGCAACATGAGGGCAGAGATAGAAATCGTAGTGGAACGGGTGAGTGACTTCCCTTTCCACAACAGTGCCTGGCAGAGGATTGCCGTTGCGGTCCCCGCTGCTACCATCAGGAAAAAAGCGAATGTGATGACGCTTCGTAGCAATGATGACAGTAAATTTGGGCACCTGGCCGCAACGTTCCCGGAAAATCTTGCGGATTTCGGCAATTTCGAAATCCATAACTTGGCCAAACTCACCCTCCGAAACACCATCGCGGAAATAGTAGACATGTTCGGGCATGCGGCAGTTCAACGCCTCGCGCCACTTTGTCAGAGCATCGTTGAACATGCTCTGCATCTTGAGGGGGCTGATGATTTCCGTACGATAGCCGTTGGTTTGGCAAAAAGCGGCATACTTGGCGGCATCTCGATCCCAGGAAACAGTCATAGCCGCCATCGACGGCTCCAGATCACCTTTGAGGTTAGTGGTGCCATGAGACACGTCAACGCCAATGACCATAGTTGGGGCTTCGAAGAAAGCTGGGCGAGTAGGGTTCCCCTCTTTGGGAATGCGGCATGTCGTTCCTCCTAGCTTGGCGTTCACCTTCATGCAGACATTGGAGCAGTATTGAGGTTGGGCTTTCAAAACGTGCTGAGACGCGAGCATTTGAGAGACCATGCCAAAACGGCATTCACCACTCTTTTTCAGGCGGTAATAGCTGAAAGCGTTCTTGTTCGGGAGGACAAAGAACATCATCACTGGATGCTGGCCTCCATTTGCGTTCACAGTTGCGTTGTACGCCTCAAAGTATACCTCGTCGAGAGGCTTGTCTCTCGGAAATCTCGTGATATGAGGAGGCTTCGCCACCAAGCCCCCGTGATCTTTGTATGTCTTTGTGAAGACCCGAATGAAGTTGCTTGCGGCAGCCATGTCGACACAATTATCAACCACAACGAAACCCCAAGAAGCCAGAGGGCGATCTTTGTTGTTGATGTGCAAGACCTTTTGACGCAAGTCCCAGCGACCCGTCGTACCTGGTTTGGCAACTCCATTTTTGTAGGCCACACTGGGGGCCTGCAACAGCCTGCCCTGAACTTGGGTCATGTTGGGATTGACGCGGATGCCAAAGTCCCGAAGGTACTCATCTGACCCCCATCCGAGCTTGTTCACATTGTCTGCAATGCTCTTCGAACGCTCCGCCGGGCGAGTGACGGCAAACCGGATCATGTCGGATGTTTGAGCCGGCGTGAGCTTGAAAGGGTACCGCTGCCAGGGCAGGATATGGCAGACTTCGAGGGGAAATGAGCCGTCACGAAAAGTCTCGACCACTGGATAGTTGGGGTAGCGGAGCGGAATATCGTACTGCTTCATGTAGTGGTCGCAAATGCTTCGAGTCTCCCCAGTCTTCTTGTTGAGGAATGTGACATTTTTGGCCGTGGCACCCTCAAACTGATACTTGGAATCCCAGGCAAAGCGGGCGATGGAATAGACCTTCTCATCATTCATCTTTCCGCGATGAAGCACCTTGAAGCGCAGCTTGTGAAGCTTGCGCAGGCTTATAAACGCATCGGATTTTGCGGCCTCTTTGAGCTTTTGATTGAATTTGGACTGGACTGGCCTGAGAAGATTGACGGCATCTAGATGGCTGCTACAACGCCACTTCTCTCCCGCTGCATCAAGGTATCGCATGACGAGATTGTCTAATGTCTGTTCCTTCCAGAATGTAGTATTGGCAACGTCGACATTGATGCCAAGGCCGGAGCCACCGGTCTTGATAGACTCCGATAGTCGGAAAGCGGCGTAGATGCCCTTGGCAGCATACACGACACCGTCAAGGTCCCTTCGAGGTGCGCTTGGGTGATAAAAGTTCCGCCGAATAGCAGTCATGTATTGGGACGGCTTCTGACGCAAAGCGTGGTCGAAGAAGTTCATGCACTCAAGCACATGAGTGTCCCAGCTTGCTGTACCGCGGAGATATGCAATGAGGGACGAGAGATAGATCGTGCTTGTTTGCTTGAGGATTATAAATTGCTTATCGCCCTCGGACCCGGGTCGAGGCACTCTGCCTTTTTCCTCGTCGAGGTCAATCTCGACTTGGATGGGATCTTTCATGTCATTGATGGACCTAAAATTGTCAGCTGTTGAATTTTAAAAGTACTGAATTTGCAAAGGATTGTGCCAGCTCACCAAACAAGATTTCTTCCATCATACAGCCAGGCTTTGCTGTATTTCTCCAGTCTCTGCTGGAATTTGTGTGAGGCCCAGCATTTCTTGTAAACCACGGATTTGAGTGGCTCTGGCTTCACGGAAAACTGATACGCTAGTTGTCAGGTTTACACAAAATATGGTATTAGACTATAACAGAGCCACTCACTGCATATTGGAACACCTTGATGTTGGTGGCTTGCTCGACACGGTACTGGTTGATCCTGAGGTTCACAGGTTTGTCCACAGTGTTGTATCCAGGGCGGCGGGCATAAGGTGTTGACATCTTGGCCTATAGTGAAGATCTACATTAGTGTGCGAAAAAACAAAATCAAAGCATACTTGAAAGGAATTTACTCACCAGACTGTACGCGTCTGCGGGCAGATCGATGCGTGAAGGCATCTCCTTGGCCCTGCGCTTGGCCTCATCGAGAGGTGCGCGAGCCGGATCGTAACCGATGCCTGGAGGGAATTGCCCCTGAGCAGAAGATCCTGCTGCCGAAAGCTGCGGATTGCTGACGGATGGACGGCGGCTACGAGGAGGCCCGCCAGAAGGGCTGCCAGCACGGCCGCCTGCTTGCGAGTTACCCTGAGACGGGCGGCGGCTGTGTGATGGACCGGGATCCATGGCTGAGCTAGATGCTATTTGAAAATTAACTGAGCTGAAAAGCAAGAGGGAGAGGAGAAGTGGGAAAGAAGTGAGGCAAAGCGTTCACAGAGAAGTTAAGGGCGAAATGAAAAAGTTCGGGGCAAAAGCAGAAGGGCCAAAAACAAGGACGCATATCTGATTGTAATTCAAAGATCATCTAATGCGATGGGTTTCTTACCTGGTGCGAGTTTCGCAAATTTTGTATTGTGGCAAACGGGAAGAGAGACTACAGGCAACTCTCTGTCTTTGTAGAAGTAAAGTAGATGTCAAATAGACTTTTTGATGAAAAGTCAAGACGAAGGAAGGCAAAAAGCGAAATTTCGTGAGCAAAAAACAGACGGCTTGATAGCAACAAGACTGAAGAAAAGAAAAGGCTCTTGCTCTGTAGGATTCGAAGAGAATCTGGAGAGCACGCTGAAGCAGGCTGCTGAGCCGAGATGTAACAGGAGAAAAAAGGAACTTGCAAAAATTGACAGGATTTTTTTTGGGGAGAAGTTGAAAGTTTAAAAAGTGCTGGATGGGTTTTAGAGGGCTGTATCGAAAAGGGGTAGGGAAGGAGAAGGAGGGAGGGAGACTGAGAGGGAGAGGAGAGAGGACGGAGGAAGAGACGCGGGACGATATTTATGTAGGAAATCTAGAAGCCAGAGAGGCTAGAGCGACTAGGTAAGGGAGGAAGGAGCGACCTAACTGCACCTACCAGTGAAGCACAATGGAAGGAGAGAGGGTAAATAAGAGGAGGACTACGGAGCGAGAAGCAGGCGACAATCAGAGTGCAAAGGTGACGGCCTCATTTTTTGCGGTATTTTCTCTATAGGTAAGCTTGTCTACTGCTACTATTCTCTTCACTTTGTTGTTGCTGACAGCCGTGAGTCAAAGGCGTCTTCAAACTTGCTGCCTCTATACCATGCTATGGTTTCTCCACGGCGGCCCTCAGCGTGATTTGAATATAAAGTAAAGCTCGAAAGGCAGGTTCTACAGGATTTGATGTGCGCATTGTGTGACGGCCAAACCTATGATGGCTTCGTCGAGTAGGGCCGACACGACTTGGTATGTGCTGTTCAAAATCCCGATTTTCTTCGTGGGAGAGTTGGACCCTGGCCCATTCTCTCCGAGACAGAGCCGGACGTGGTCCTATCTACTTCTTGCATCATCTATAATTTTTAGAGACAGCTTGGGCAAACGGGACTGCTAAAAATAACAATCTAGAAGACCATATGCAAAAACACAAGTGAACATGAGCTCTGGGTATTTGCAGGGAACGAAGCGGCGCTTCATGTTTGCAGACCGAAAAAAAACAGCACCTCTAGAATGGGGCTAAAGAAGTCTTGGGTATTGAGTTGTTTTATGGAATTTCATATTGTCTTCCTAACCATGTCGCGGGCTAATTTTTCTGCATCTGCTTTGATAGATCCAACCACGTAGCAACCCGCCCGCACCTTTTCTCCGACCTAAATACCCAGCCGAGCCCTATCTTTGCATTGCTCCATAGACGAATGTTGTCTCGGCACCGGACTAGACAGCCGCGGTGCTTATTGATACCGGAAGCCGCCATATTGGCTTGGCAGCTGTGCTTGCTGCGGATATGGTGAAGCACCATAGCCTGCAGGTGGTGCTGCCGCCTGCCATTGCTGTCCGCCGTCGTACTGCTGCGGCTGTGGCGCTCCATACTGAGCTGGAAAGCCGGCGGGGGCGGATCCCAGCGATGGCGGAGGCGGCTCGTACGCCTCATCCGGCCGCAGAGAGGACTGCCGAAACCCACCAGACGGGGCGGGCGAATTTCGGCTGCCACGATAGTGTGCGAAATCAGAAGATGTTTGGCGCCCGTGTCCCGGACCTGCTCCGTGCCGGGCAAATTGCTGTCTTCCTTGCTTCGACGCAGCCTTTCGGCCAGGCTCCCACGTGTTTGGGTCAATGTCCGTCTCTCGGAGTAGCTGCACCAAGCCTGTAGGCGCATAGTGCATGCCGTTGTAGAGTGCTGCCGGGGGTAGCTGGCCCAGAAGGAACGTCACCATGGTTGGCAGAGGGGCCGGGGGAGCTGGAGCCGAGGACATGGCCCCGTAGGCCGAGCTCTGGCCGTGTAGCCGTCGCTGCTGATCGAGGCGCCGCCCGGCAGCTCCTTTCAGAGGCGATTCTCCGCGCACAAACTCGCGCTGGTCGGCGCCACGGAGCATCTTCCGGGGCGGGTTGCCGTCGTCAAAGTCATCCATAGGAAATGGCCGCTTCGGCGAGTTCGTGGCAGCTGCAATGAGAGGCATGCGCGGGCTGTTGGGCTGCCGTAGAGACAGACCACCTGGCATAGGGCTATTCTGAAGAGACGCCGGCTTCTCCACCGACGGCATGATGCCGCGAGGCGGACGTAGCTGTGCAGCCGGCGATATGATGATGCGGGCGCCGGCCGGGTCGAACTTCTCCGTTGCGAAGCGCTTGCTGAACAGAGCCAGTTTCGGATCGTCGGGATACAGCTCGGCCATGCGTTTCTCCAGCTCAATCACACGCGAGAGATCACCGTACTCGGCCTCCCGCTTGTGCATGTAAGCAAGTAGTGGCTTGGCTTTGTGCACCGTTTCTGGCTTCTGAGCGAGTCTGTTCACGCACGTCTCGAAGACAACTCGCGAGTCTACCTTGTCAGTCTGACGAAGAAAAAAAGGAAAAGAAGGAAAAGAAGACAAAAGATGGAGAAAAGACACTTACTTGTGTTATCTCCATGAGCGATTAGGTACTTGATGTACTCTATCATAAAGTATGCATCCTCGGGAAACAGCTTCGAACCACGCTCTAAGATCTTGCCGCCCGCTTTGTCGTTGTAGCACTTCCACTCCATCTTGGCGATGGCGACGTAGATATCGCTCTTGAGACGGCCCCCCTTGCGAGCCTCATAGAACACCTGGCGCATGCCTCCAAGCGGACCCTGCGGGCTGCCTTTACCTTGTATCCGCCGCATGGCACGCGCCAGGGCTATCCAGACATGTGTCAGACACTTCGAGACTAAGTCCGTCTGTGCGGCAAAGGCCTGCCGTGTGAACGCGATCTTCTTCTCTTTTTCGTCATCCCCAGGATAGCCGTTCCCCCCTAGACGGCCATCGTCTGCATCGTTACCATAATCATCATCGTTTTCCGCCGTTTCTGCGTTTTGTGCACTGGCGCCAGCGGGAGCCATTGTCTCTTCCAGCTTCGCAATCTCCACCTTCTCCCGATCCTGTAACGACTTGTACAAGTCGCGTAGCGTCTGTATGATCTTGTCGTAGGGCGCCCGCACAGCCTGGCCGCGAGCAATCTTGGCATCGTCACCCTCGTCGACAGGGTAGGTCGACTCGATGCGGTCTGCGTGCTTCAGAGCAAGAAGGATGCTCTCTGGGTTGGCTGCAATGCCGTCAACTAGAAAATCAAACCCCTTGTCATTTCCTGACTCTTTCACGTCATTTGCGAAACACCACTCGGCAGCCTCAACCCACAGCTCCGGCCAGAAGCGCAATGGCATGAGGGCTTGCTTGTAGCAGTAGAGGATGCGTGCTTTCAGCACCTCTGGTTCGTCGGGCCCAAGGTCGAGAGGGTCCGACCTCTCCCAAGCGATCCATCTCTTCCACAGGTCTACCTGGGCCATATACTCCTGGTATCCATCGAATCCAGCGAGTGGTGGTAGCCGGGGAATTGTAGTACGACTGAGGCCTCGAGTGAGATTCTCTAGTGCCGTGTTGGCGCTCTTGGCGGACATGTAAGCCGGCGACCGCTCGGCCAAGAACTTGCGGCCGGTGATCTTGTTGAGGCCCATCTCGAACTGGTCGTACTCCTTCCACAACTGGTTTACGTTGGATATGGGGATGCATGTTGCTCGTCGGAAAGCCTTCCTCAGCTGGTCCATTTTCTGCTGGTCCTGCCAGCCGGCACCGCCGATGGTGCCGGGAGCAGATCGGATGAACTGCACGTAGTCTTGCCAGATCTTCCCAGAATCCTTGTCGAGGCCAACATTGTCCAGAACAAACTCGTAGGCCCGGCTGATGACCTTGCGCGCCTCCTCGGCATTGTCGCTTAGGAGATTGTTGCGACGGCGAACGTAGTCGAGGTACACGACCCAGAGCGGCACATTGAGCACTTTGATGAGCGACCTGGCGAAGAGGTCCTCGGCTGCAGCAAAATTATCTTGCTCCAGCTCCATTTCAATGTTGTTGATCCAAACTTCAGCCTGTTGCACCATGTAAGCCCGGGAAGGAAGGTGAGACAAGGGGACCAGACAAATGCAGGGCAAGGGTAGTAAACACGTACAGCCTGGGGAAACACGTCCAAGAAGCGCCTGAATGCAGACCGGGCATCTTCGAATCTATTGCTTTGGCGGTATTCGCTAATCAGTGTGAGCCAAGAGTCGACAGATCCTCGCGGGTCATCTGCGATACGCGCTTCCAGACGGCTGCCGGCGTCGAGGGCGACAACGGACGAGGGGAAACCGGCCATTTGTGGTGCTGGTACTGGTACTGGTACTGGTACTGGTGGTGGTACTGGTGCTAAGACTTGTGCTTGTACTGGTGCTGGTGCTGGTGCTGGTGCTGGTGCTGGTGCTGGTGCTGGTGCTGGTGCCGGTATCGGTACCGTCAGCACCCCAGCTGCGGTTGTGTCAATGGATAAGGAAGGGTCATATGAATCATTGCCATCGGCATCCAGCACAGAGGCAGGGTCATTTAGGGATGATTGGCCGTCAGCCTGGGAGAGGCTGTATGCCTGCCCATGCTGGCCGTTGGCAGCCGCGGCGGGAATATCCTCGTCGTCTTCTGAGTCGGAGTCTCCCACCAGGAAGCCACCAACGGCCTTGGGCTTCTTTGCTGCTGGGACAGGCACGTGCTCTGGCTCTGCTGACGCGCTGGCAGCAGCTTCGGTTTCGGCATCAGAGGCGCTCTCTACAGCCGACAGCACTACTGCCCCTGGGTCGTATTCAGACGAGCCATCTGCGGCACCGGAATGAGAAGGAAAATCACCAGAGACATCAGTGTCCACTGCAGCAGAATCATCAGGATCTTGATCTTGTTCGTCGCTAAGCGGCCTATCAGAAGGCCGGATCCGTTCCTCCCCAGCCGTTTCATCATCAACATTCTCTGCCCATGATGCGCTCTGCTGAACAGCATCTGTTTCAGGAAAGCTCGAGGCCATAGCCGCGAGGGTGGTGAAGGCTTTTTTTCTCTTTGTCTCGGACGCGGTGAGAGAGTGGACGATGGCACTTGAACACAGCTCGGTAGCAGCAAGTATCGAGAAAGATATTCCGGCGGAGAGAAGGAGTTTGGTGGCACTCGGAGTCGGCTTTCTGATTGGGGGGGTGAGTTCTCACATGCGACTTTGCAAGGCTTGAAATTTCAGACAACCTTGGCTAGAACGAGGTAGAAAACAGGCTGGTCAACGGTAAGAAGTGCTCTGATGACAGTCGAACGAATGCTTTAGAGCAAAGGAGACAGTCGCACATGGATAGGGCGCAAAGTCGCCGCTGGCTGGGAAGAAAGGGAGAGGGCAAGGATGATGGAAAAACACGACACGTTCGGCAGACGACAGAAAATGGAGCTCTGGGAGAATAGTGTGTGGAGCTGAACGGTTGGTTGGTTGGCTGGTAGTGTTAATGCCACCTTGGAAGTAAACACGCTGCTCTATGCAGAAAAGGAGTAATGAAGGGGGGAAGAAAAAGAAAAGATATGGGAGTAGAAGTAGAAGAGATGCTGGTTGTGGGTGGCAGGGGACGGCGTGCCTCACTTCGCCTGGTGTTGCTGTTGCTGCATGCGTGTTTCTAGCTGAGAACGGATGATTGCATGTCGCATTTTGAAAGAAAGTCTGCTTGGGAAAAAGCTGCATGCTCAAACGAGCCAGTCCTGACTCGGACTAGTGCCTTAATTTTTTGTGACGTACCAGAATATAGAGCAATACAGGCCAGCCAGCCACCTGAGTTCTGGAAAAGTCGCTGTTACATAAGCCAGTCTCACCCCGCTGTGCTGCCAGGTTGCGCGTCGAGAAAACGGGGAGGGGGGGTG
>JRUC01000132.1:0-37451 GCA_000806385.1 Leptographium procerum
CTGTCAAGGCAGGGGGCTGGCTGGTTGTCGCCTCGGCTGGTCCCGCCTCTTCATTGTCCTCGTCGCCGTGCGAGAGCTGTGTGACTCGCTTCAGATGCATGGTCTGGTCGATTGTCCGGTCTGTTTTCTAGTTAGTCATTTGTGAGTGCCTAGAAAGAGGCAAGAGGCAAGAGGCATGAGCTAAGATGTGACGGGATGAGACGCACGCATCGAATATTTGTCTCCAGCCTTGTTGGGAATCATGAGCTTGATCGTCTTGGAGGAGAGGGCATCGTCGAAGCTTAGCGAGTAGTCTTGGCCGTCGTGGTTGAGGATGGGCAGGCCCTTCTGGGCACGGTCTAGTGGGATCTGCATCTTCTCGACAACAGTGATGGGCACGGAAGACGGTGCGGTAAAATACCATAGCTGCTTCCCCTCCTGCTGGGCTTGGCGGAAGATCTTGGCCACGTCTGAGGCATCGATCTCGTCGTTGGCTTTTCGCAGCTGGAAGCCTTGCGACGCAAATTCAGAGGCAATACTTTGGCGTCTGTTTGCATCAGTAATCAAAGCCTCAACCAGCGAAACGAATACACATAGCGAGAATGCATGCTCTTACTTGTCCTCCGGGTTGGCGATGGCAGACTTATCTCGTGTGGCCACTGCCATAGCCTTTTCCGGACTTTCTTTCGACTTGGATGCTGCAGCCTGCTTTTGCGGCGCGGCGTCCTCTTCATCTTCATCTTCATCTTCATCTTCATCCTCATCCTCCTCCCTTGCTTTAAGCTCATCGTCGTCATCCTCATCGCTGCTGCTGGACGACTCCGACCTCGCCTTTTTTGTCGCGGGAGTACCCTTGGGCTTCACCGGGGATTTGCTTCGCTTGCCGTTCTTCGCGAGAGGGGTCTCGTCGTCGCTGTCACTGTCTGCCTCGCTGTCGTCGCTGTCGTCGCTGTCGTCGCTGTCATCGCTATCGTCGCTGTCGCTACTGTTGCTGGAGTCACTCCCCTTCTTTGCAATTTTGCGGCCTAGTGTACTGGCATCATTCGTCTTGCGCTTGGCCAAGTTGGCCTGACCGGAGCTGGAACCGGAGCTGGAGCTGGAGCTGGAGCTGGAGCTGGAGCTGGAGCTGGAGCTAGAGCTGGTTGCGCTCTTCACCTGGATCTTCCCAGGGGAGGGCGCAGCGTTGGCACTCGTACTGTCCCCACGAACGGTATCCGATATCTTTTTGAGGAAAGAGGCCGTGTTGCCGCCATCATCAGAGTCTTCGTCCGAGTTACTGGAATCGGAGTCGGCGTCACTATCGTCGAGCGCTCCAGCACCAGCGCCGAGGCTGGAAAGAGATGCCTTTGGAGGATTGGACGGGCGGTTACCGAGCCATCCAGTGATGCCCTTGACGTGGGCTGTCAAGGAGCCTATCGGAGCCCTGGGGCCGACCATTTGACGTTTGTAAATGGCAGCTGAAGTGAATGTGATTATTTGGAGCCGCGTTTTCTCGGCGCAGGGGTTGCTTCACAGCGCCTCGCGTGGAGATTTTCAAGTTTGAGAGAGTCTGATTGAGAAATAGTGGCACTTGTGGAGATTCTCATAGAACAGAGTCGTGAATTGGTTACTCAAGCAAGCCTCCTCCTTTATTCTTTACGGATCTTTTGATAGAAAATTTAGAAACGCGACAAAAAAAAAAAGCCCTGCAGGACGGAGCATTAAAAGTGGAGAAATATGGGTCCTTGTGATTGGCGTGAGGCGATAGCTTGAACAAAAAAGACGGCAGAAAAGTCTCACCGCCAAAAAATCGGACTGCAAAGACCAAAGGTGGGTTGGCAGAGGGCAGATTTGTCTCGTCGCAGGCCGACTGTATCTGTTCAGGGAGAGCTTGAAGGTTGCAGAGGACTTCTGAAAGGACGAAAATTCTGGCTGTTTATGTGGACAGGATTTTGTTTCCTTGAGGTTATGAGCAGAGGCTGAGAGTTTAGGTTGCTCTTCTTTTTTTGGAATCATTACAAGACGAGAAAATTAGTGGGCCCCGACAACTCGCAGGTTTTTGAGCGTCTGGACTGTCATTAGGAGTACAAGTACTGCCACCATTACTGTTGTCCCGAGAGGCACTTGTGTGCAGAAGGACAGACTGCTGACCAAGCACGACTCACGTATCTGTGAGAATGGCCATAACGCGAAAGAAGAGACGGCTCGAGACAGAGCCACAAGCGCAAGGTGAGCGTCGACTTGAAATGGAGAGAGAGAGAGAGAGAGAGAGAGAGAGAGAGAGAGAGAGAGCTGCTGTAAGCTGACAGGCTCTCTGCTGCGCATTTTTAGATGTTGCTACTGCTACTACTACTGCTGCGGCCGCCACTTCTACTCTGGCTGCTGCTTCTGTTGCGGCTCCGGCGATGAGCGCTTTTGCGTTGCGCCGCAGGCTGCTGCAGAGGACAGAGGCCGTCGCAGAGGCACAGGCACCAGCAGCTCTAGTGGGGGAGGCGGCTGGCGGAAGCAGCCCGGAAGACGAAAGCCTGGCAGCATCTACAGAAAAGCAGAAGAAGGAGAAGAAGAAGCGGGCGGCCGTCCAGGCAGACCCAGATACACAGGTAGAGGCAGTCTCGGGAGCAGTCTCATTAGCCGAGGCGGCTGAAGACACGAATGCGGCGGCAGCGGCAGCGGCAACGGCTGCAGACGTGTCGTCCCCATCGCCCGTCATCAAGACGGCCAGACGAGAGGCGCCCGTGCAGCGGTCGACGTTCCGGCCGACGAAGAGCAACTGCCAGCACCGGGCAGACGGAAGCAAGCGGCTGAAGCTGGCAGAAGGAGAGGTGAGCTGAGCACCTTGGGGGGATAGCCAGTCATAGGAGTTTCGTTTTGATTTCAGCAGCTGACTTCAAGGCGCACGCGCTCGCACACACTCAATCAGCGGCTGGTCATTCTGGGAAGCTACGGCATCATCGTCGGCAGCGGCGAGGTGACGGTGGCGGGCGCCACGCTGCGGGCAGGCCGGCGGACGAGCTGGGTGAACGCGCCGCAGTGCCACGCGCTGCCGATTGTGCGGTGCGCCGACGACGCGGCCGTGACGCTGGTGCCACATCCGGGAGCAGCCGGCCTGCGGGGACTGGAACGGCTGGCGCCCGTGTTTGGGCAGCTGTGGAACGAGACGGGGACCTCCGAAGAGACCTTTCAGATTGTGTGTTGCATTCTCTTGTCCAATTCCTCTCCCTAACTTTCAACTTCTCTCCTCCTGGCGACTGCTGACGCCCTCTCCCTTCACACAGCTTTACACGCCAGAAGACGGAACGGCACGCTCGCAGGGGCTGGTATCGCTGCCAGAGTGGAACAAGCTCATGGCCGAGCTGGCAGCGGCGTCTAAGAAAAAGACCGGCGGCAGGCGGTCGGGCGGACCCGGAGTGTACTTTATGTGCGGGCCCAAGGGCTCGGGCAAGTCGACGTTCTCCCGGCTGCTGGCGAACCGGCTGCTGACAGAGGACGGCTCGGCCGGCAGCGGGGTGGCCGTGCTGGACATTGATCCGGGGCAGCCCGAATTTTCCACGCCGGGGACGGTGTCGCTGGTGCGGATGAGCGAGCCGAACCTGTCGCCGCCGTTCTGCCATCCTTATGTGGCTGGTCCGGGCGAAGGCGAATCGAATGACTCAACCGGTTCGACCGGTTCGACCGGCATCCGGCGGCTGCGGGCCCACGACCTGGCCGCAGCCTCGTTGGCCAGCGACCCGGAGCACTACATCGCGTGCGTGCTCGACCTGTACAGTGTGTACCAGCGCAGCAGCCGGCGCTGTCCGCTAGTGGTCAACACGCCCGGCTGGGTGCTGGGCACGGGGCTGGACGTGCTGGCGGAGCTGCTGCGGCGCATGCGGCCGTCGCGCGTCGTGTACATGTCGCAGGACGGGCCCGACGAGACCATGCAGGGGCTGCGCGCAGCCTATGCCGACGTGCCGCTGGTGGCCTTGCCATCGCAGCCGAGCGAGTACACGTCGCGGACGGCGCTGCACCTGCGGGCGATGCAGACCATGTCGTATCTTCATCTGGACCTGGACCTGGAGAAGAAGAGGGAGAAGGGAGGTGGATCGGGAGCGGGTGCTCTTTTGTGGGACCCGACGCCGCTGACGGCCATGCGGCCGTGGGTGGTGCCCTATGCGGCCGGACCTGAGAGCGGCATCCTGGGCGTGCTGTGCTATGATTACCAACCGGGGCCGGAGCTGCTGGCCGACGCCATCAACGGGACCGTCGTCTCCATTGTGGCCGTCGAGAGTGCTGCCGCTTTTCGGCTCGATACAGCCGCCGGGAGCAGCAGCAGCAGCAGCAGCAGCAGCAGTGCTCTACCCGTCACAATCGCGCGCTCGCCAGAAGGCCTGCCATGCATCATCAACGCTGACAGCGTCTATCTGGACCCGCTGCACTCGTACGCCGTGGGCGTGGCGCTGATCCGGGGCATCGACACGGCGAGCCAGACGCTGCAGCTGCTGACCCCAGTAGCCGCAGCTACGGCCGTGGCCGAGGTGCTGCGGCAGGACGGCCTGGGCGTCGTGCTCGTGTCGGGGAAGCAAGACGCGCCCACCTGGGCGTACACAGAGGAGCTATACCGGCGGCGCGCAGGAGGCGGGGAAGCAGAGGGGGAGGGCGGCGTCGCCGAGGAGATGCCCTGGGTGGAGGTGCTCCATGGAAACGAAAAGCGGGCCGTCGGCTCTCAGGTGTGGAGAGTTCGACGGGATCTCGGCCGCAACAACGGGGGCGACTGAGAGCTGCTTTGCAGCTCTGTCATGCTCTGTCATTGAATTGTCATTGAATTGTCATCGTATTGTCATTGCATTGTCATGCTGACTCGCCCTGGCTACCCCACCAGGTCGGCTGGGCTTTGGCCGACGATCTGCTCGTTAGGTGGCTTGCGATCGGCAGTTCTTAGGAAAGTTTCCCTCTCCACCAGTTCTCCACCAAAAGAGGTCTCTCCGCATTTTGGGCTCGGCTGCATGCGTGCATTAATAGAAGGGGACAGCCCAAGTAAATCAAAATGCCCGACAGGCCGCGTCTCTGTTGGACAAGCTGCTGTGCTCTGCTCTCACTTGTTTGCTTGTGATTCTTTTTACCTGAAGTTGTGCTCATCATGACTCCCAAAACGTCCGACACGGACGTGCTGATCATTGGGGCCGGTCCGGCCGGCCTGATGCTGGCGCTGTGGCTGGCCCGTCTCGGTATCGATGCCCGCATCGTCGACAAGCGTTCTGACAAAGTGTTCTGCGGTCAGGCTGATGGGTGCGCAATCCAAATCGCTGGACTGGCTGGCACTGAACCAGACTGGTCGCTGACCGCTGACCGCTGACTGCTGACCGCTGACTGCTGACCGCTGACCGCTAACCGACCCTGCAGGTTCCAGGTTCGCTCGCTCGAAATCCTCGACAGCTTCGGCATGGCCGAGCGCATCTGGAAGGAGAGCAACCATATGATTGGTGAGCTTGAGCCCGGACCACTCGTTCACGCGTTCTCTATCTGCTTTCTTCTGCTTGATCTTGTCATTGCTGACTAAGCAGAGGTCTGCTTCTGGAATCCCGACGAGAGCGGCCGCATCCGCCGCGACAGCAGCTTCGCCAATGTTATGCCGGGCTTCTCACGCTTCCACGAGGTCGTGCTGCAGCAGGGTCGCGCCGAGGCCTTCTACCTCGACGCCATCCGCGACTCGTATGGACCGCCAGGACTGGCAGAGGACTCGAAGCGACGCATCATCACAGTCGAGCGCGGGGTGATGCCGACGTCCCTGAAGATTGAAGAGAGCAACTTCAATGACAGCGAAAATGACGCGGACGAGAGGCACCCTGTCACGGTGACACTGCGCCACCTGAGCGAGGCCGAGGCCACACCGACGCAGGTCCTGAGCGGCGTGCGCGACGGGCTCTTCCGCAGCAACCTGCAGCCGGCTGACGGTGTGGGAGCCGGGGAGACTGGAGTCCCGGAAGAGAGCTTCGAGACGGTGCGCTGCAAGTATGTTGTCGGCTGCGACGGCGCGCACAGCTGGACGCGCAAGGCGTTGGGGCCCGACTTCGACATGGAGGGCGAGATGACCGATTATGTCTGGGGAGTGCTGGACATTATCCCCATCACAGACTTCCGTATGGCCTTTTGAACCGATTCTGATTCTGATTTTTGCGATTTTGAAAGTCTTGCTCGTGGCCCTGCTCTCCATGCTGACTTCTTCCCTCCTCAGCTGACATCCGCTGCCGCACAATGATTCACAGCGCCGACCACGGCAGCATGATGATCATCCCACGCGAGAACAGGCTCGTGCGGCTGTACATCCAACTGACCGAGGTCGGGTCGGGCGCCAGCAGTGGCGGCCGCGTCGATCGGTCTCAGATCCGCCCCGAGCTGATCATGACTGCGGCCAAGAAGATCCTCCACCCATACCGGCTGGACTACCAATACTGCGACTGGTGGACGGCCTACCAGATCGGCCAGCGCGTTGGCAAGCACTTCAGCCAGCTAGACCGTGTCTTTCTTGCGGGAGGTGCGTCGGAAGACAGATGCTTGGGGCTTCTATCGACATTCTTATTGGCTGACTGACTGACTGACTGACTGACTGACTGTTTGCTCCCCCCCCAGACGCCGTCCATACTCACTCGCCCAAGGCCGGCCAAGGCATGAACGTATCCATGCAGGATGCCTACAACCTCGGCTGGAAGCTGGGGCTCGTGTGTCGCCGCGTGCTGCGTCGGTCGGTGCTGGCCACGTACGAGGCCGAGCGACGAGCCATTGCCCAACAGCTCATCGCCTTTGACCACCGCTTCTCGCGCCTCTTCTCGGGCCGTCCGGCCAAGGATATTCTTGACGCGACGGGCGTTTCCATGAACGAATTCACCGCCGCTTTCCGGCAGAACCATATGGTGAGTTGGGCTATTTGAGATTGGGTTGCGGTCGGCGGGAGAGAGATCCGTGGGCAAGCTTCGCTGACAGCTCAGTTCACCACGGCCATCGGAATCAGGTACAAGCCTAGCATCCTGGTGGCGCCCGGCCAGGATAACACTGACGACGTGACATCCGCGTCATCGCCGTCGGCGGAGACCGCCGCGTTGATCCCTGGCATGCGCTTCCCCTCTCACCAGGTCGTCCGCCTCGCCGACCGCCGTGTCTGGGAGCTCCAACACAAGATGCCTTCTGACGGTCGGTTCCGCCTCGTAGTTTTTGGTGGTGATGTATCATTGTCGTCATCGTCATCGTCATCGTCGTCGTCGCCGTCGTCGCCGTCACTCCAAATAACTCGCATCAACGCTCTTGGCGCTTGGCTTACCGACAAGCTACTGCCACGCCTGCCGACTCTCGCGCTGATGCCAGGAGCCATGGACCAGCATGGCGGCATCTCTGCCGGCAGCCCGTCGTGGCCCGCACTGCTGTCCCCAGAACGAGAGCCGAGCATCGTGGACGTGCTGCTGGTAGTCCCGATGGTCGAGGGCACGACCACGCTCGGCTTCGACCTCCTCGACCTCCACGAGGTCTACCGCCCCTTTGACTCCGGTCTCGGATATGACTATGACAAGGCATTTGTCGACAACAACAGCGCACCCACGATGCTCGGCTCCGCCTATGAAAAATACGGCGTCGACCGCGACCGTGGCGCCCTCGTCGTTGTCCGACCTGACGGCTATGTGGGACTGCTGACCAGCCTGGACGGAAGCGGCCAGACCGAGGTCGAACGTTGGTTCGAGGGCGTACTGAGGACAAAAACGGCGGCTTAAGCAGTCGGAAGACGCATGCAGTGCTACCTCGGGCTGTCTGGTGCTCTCGACCTAGCCCTCTTTGGGACCAACTGGACCACGAGCCACTCCTTCTCCTTCTTCTCCCCTCCACTCCATCCAAATCGCGGGTTGGCTATTGGGCTGCTTTCGTATCTCTCTTCTTTGTGAGTCGGCAGTCTCGCGAGGACGATAGGGCGTGAGCCATGTGGCCCTGCAGGATCGCTTGAGTCCTGTGACGGGAGGAGAGGCGGAATGGAAAAGCGGAATGGAGAGAGGGTGAAGGGCGGGACGTTGTAGTCGTGACAGATTTATTGAGAGGGTTGCCTTTGGAGTAGATTGCAGTCAAATCTCAAATTTATTTTTTCCAGCCCATCTCATTCTTTCCCTTTTCGGCCTGTCGTCACGATTCGCGAGGCAATGCTCTTTCCTATTTGGGCGGACAAAATAATAAATAAGACATAAGAATAAATATCACAGGAAGAAAATAACACAGCCAAAAAACAGCACAGCACAAAACAGCACAAAACACATGCCTGCATACAACGCACGACGTGAAATCAATCCCACGCAATCCTGCATGTGCTCCGATCGATCTTGGACCCCCTTGGGGGGACGGCCTTTGCAGCCATATCCCCCGAGATTCTTTAGTATCTCCCCAGATCGCTTTTGGCCTCTAGTTTCCTGTGCGGCTCATCACTGCACGCTTTGACTTCACTGGAACAAAGACACGCTCTCCGTCCCATATCCGGGGCAGCCCCATGCGGCCGGCCATGTCTGCTTCTTTGTGCCGGCAGAGCCCTTCTTTGGTCTCGTTCTCTCTGGACAGCTTTTGTCTTTGACCGCACTACCGCTGCTTTAATCCTGTCCGAGTTCAGATTCAACTCAAAGAAAACTCTTTGGAAAATAGACCAACATGCTGCTAGACTTGGGATTTTTTTCTCTGCTTCTCTGCTCTCAAGTATCTCGCTCCTCTGATATAAAACGGAGCAGGACAGGATCGAAGACAAACAACAGTTCAATATGCTGCCATCTCTATATACCTAGCAATTCAACTACAACTACGACTGCAATCATCATGTCTCTGCCTGTCCCTCCAGCAAAGCTCTTTCGGGGAGCCGTGTACCAGAAGGCCGGATACAAAATCAACGAGCTATCCTTTGAGGTGCCGCTGGACTACCGTCAGCCGAGCAGCAGGCAAATCACCGTGACTGTGCGGGTGGTCATGGGCGCTAGTGAGTCGCCCTCCGTCGAGTCTACTACACCAGTGGACTCGGGGCTGCAGCTGGCAAAAGATAGGCCTGTTCTTGTGTATCTCGTTGGCGGCCCGGGCTCGGACAACCCACCGACGGCGTGCCGGGAGATCAACGACTTCTACCTCCGTCTTGGCTTCCAGTTGCTCTTTATAGACTACCGCGGCACCGGTGGCAGCACAGCATTGCGGGCCGACCGACCGCCACTGCAGAGCTGTCCGGCCGCTGAGCAGGCCCGTCTGCTGTTGCTGTTCCGCCAGGACAACATTGTGCGCGATCTCGAGGCCGTGCGGCAGACGCTTCTGGGCCAGGGCCGCAAATGGACGCTGGTGGGTCAGTCCTACGGCGGCTGGGTGTCTTTCACGTACCTGTCCTTCTATCCGGAGGGCCTGCGCGAGGTTTTCCTCACGGGTGGCGTGCCGCCGGTCGGTGTGCATCCGGACGTGGTCTACGGCCAGACGTACCGGTCCACCATTCGGGCCTGCGACGCTTTTTATGACCGCTATCCCGAGCACGTCGCCGACGTGCGCAAAATTCTGGACTACATCATCACCCAGGGCGGTAATGCAATCTCCATGCCCGATGGCAGAGGCGGCACGCTGTCGGCCGAGCGGTTTCTCTGTCTTGGTCGTACTCTGGGCACCACCCAGGGCGACGAGCGTGCCCACGACCAGGTGCTGCTATGCCTGAATGACCTTGCCACCACCGGACGCCTTTCGGCCTCGACACTGCAACGCATTGACGGCTGGCTGCGTTTCGAGGACCGGCCGCTCTACGCGGTTCTACACGAGCCCATCTACACCGAAGCCGGCGTGCGCGCCGACTGGTCTGCCTGGCGCGTCGGCCGCTCCCTCGACCAATACTGGTGGCTTCCCGGACATAATGACGTCTCTGACGGCTTCTCGGACCCGATGCAGACACCGCTCGCTCGCGCCTGTACCGGTACCGATGCCCGGCTCGCCCACCGTTTCCGCTCCGAGCGCATCTACATGTCTGGCGAGCACGTCTACCCTTTCCACTTTGCCCAATTTGCGTCGCTGCGCCCGCTGCGTGCTATTACCGACCTGCTCGCCAAGAAGCAGGACTGGGACCCGCTGTTCGACACTCAGAGGCTGCGCACAAACACTGTCCCCATTGGCGCCCTCGCGTACGAGCGCGATATGTTCGTCGACATCGAGCTCTGCCGCGCCACTTACCAAGCCACCGGTACAATGCGCTACGATGAGAGCCGCGACTTCTTGCACACTGCCCTGAAAGATCGTTCGCACATTGTGCTGCCGTGGACCTGGAGCCTCCTTCATCAATATGGTGACCGTGCCCCAGAGACATAGATGGCGTATTCTCTCTACATTTATTGCTCGGTGGACATTCTCCGAAAATACTAAAATCATATCTCTCAGAAAACAAATGCAGTGTTCTTCAGGACTAGCATGCTAACCAACCAGACTACTTGTGACGTGTGGCCACTCATGACTATGAGCAGATGTTTCGTTCTACATTGACAAAAAGCTACGAGGCTACTCCAGGTATACATATACGTGCCATAATTCTCGCTATGTCTACTAATAAGTTCAGCGACCGCGACAGTGACAAAAAGCAGACGCAAAGCAGAAATATACCGGTACGTCTGCCTGTAGATCGAACGTGATGTTTAATTTAATCTTAGCTGTTGCTTCAACAGGTCCGTCCTGTCGGTCGCGTCGGCACTGTATTCTTTGTGTCAGCCTCGGCGAGCTCTTCGCATGGCAGCGGAGACAGACGTTCATTGTAGATGTAGCTGACGACCGCCCTCAAAAGAGACACAAATTTGGTTGGAAAGTTTGGTCTTATCTTTTGCATGTTGTGGATGAGCACTCTTGAACGAGAACAACGTTGGCTTACAGTGTCTCAAAGTCACGTGATGTACCCGGGGAACCTCCATCTCCCGTCCCGCTCTTTCTGTCGGGAAGTTGAGATGAGTTAAGTGGAGCCTTTGCCTTGTAGGGCAGTCATGGGGCAAATCCATCCACATGTTCCAGTCGGAGAACGTGCGACTGGAAGTGATGCAACCTTCGGTGGGGATGCAGATCGACCCTAGTAGAGGGCCCAGATCAGCACAGGGTTTGCGACTCGAATACTACTGACTATTTATATAGTCCATAATATAAGACGGAAAGCCCTATAAAAAGTCATTGGATGTGTGTAAATACTTTTAAGCATGGCTGGAGTGTTTGCTTCTCCGCCTGAGTGCCGGCCCGTACACGCGCAAAGCGAGAGGGATGGGGATCATGGCTGCAGAGAGGCAGCCGAGCAGCGTGCAGGCCCACTGGACGCCCAGGTTCTGAAACATCTGCTTTGAGAAGAGCGGGAAACTGGCGGCTACAGATGAGCGGAGAATGACGTTGGCGGCTACTGTCGAGGCTGCTCTGTGCAAGTTAGCTTGCTGCAGGAGGATTGAGGGGGGTTTTTTTTTTCAAACTTTTTTTCATCCCCCCTTCCAACTTACAAAGACAGGTAGGCGTCGACAAGGTAGTTGAAGCACGGCAGAAAGACACAAAAAGTGCCGAAGCCGATGGCTACACCGGCGACAGCCGGCACGGCCCAGTGGATGGAGGGCGTAAATGCGGTCCAGCCGAACCAGAAAAATCCGACAGCGAAGATGGGGGCGCCAATGATGGCCGGACGTAGGCGCCACTCGGGAACAGGCACGCCGCCGTGGGCGGCCAGGCGGCGGGCGTAGGCACCGTGCTGCGACACGACCAGGGCGCAACCGAGCAGGACGCCGACGAGGGGGCCGACAAAGGGCAGGCTGGCGACGCCGGGGGCGGCCATGCCGTACACGCGCGCAAAGACGTCCGGATATGCCTCGAGTAGCGCGTACACGAGCCCGTAGATGGCTGACATGTACAGCGACACGACTAGGATGATGGGTTCGGTGCACAGCAGCTTCAGCGGCCGCGCAAAGTAACGGCGCAGCAGCCGCTGCATCTGACGCTGCTGCTGCTGCTGCTGCTGCGCGGGCCGCCTACTGACCCCCCTTTCGTCGTCGTCGTCGTCGTCGTCGGGCCTCGCCCGTTCGTGGCGCGCGTGTATGCCCCAGTTGCCCGTCTGGTAGCGCAGGCGTGCGGCCTTGTCGGCGAGCAGGCAAGGAGCGTAGGTTTCTGGCAGCAGGGCGAGCGAGGCGGCGCCGGTGACAAGGCTGAGGATGGCCGGGAGGTAGAGGGTCCAGCGCCAGGTGGAGGCAGATGAAGAAGACGAAGACAACACGATAAAGCCACCCACTATGGGCGCCAGGTAGGGCCCGCAGAAGACGGTTAGCGCGTATAGCGAGATGGCCACGCCGCGGCCGTTGTTGTCGTACAGGTCGGACAGCACACCGGGCACGATGGAGAATGGGCTGGCGCCGCAGGCACCGGCAAAGAATCGGCACAGCAGCAGGGTCTGGACGTCCTTGGCGGCGGCAGCGCCGATCGAGAAGATGCCGCCAGCCACCAGAGCACCGGCTAGCGGCCAGCGGCGGCCGCACAGCTCGGACGCTGGCGCCCATAGCAGGGGCCCGGCCACGAGGCCTAAAACATAGAGCGTGGTGCCCAGCGTGGCCACCTCCTCGGCTACGGAAAAAGTGCGGCTGGCGGGCGCGATGGCGGGCGCAAAGACAGCGCTGCTAAAAGACGCTATCAACGTGCCGGAGCACACCAGGGCGGCGGTGAGGACTCTGAGTCGGGGCACACGAGCTGTTAGTGGTTTGTTTTGCATTTCCTCTTTCGCCCTTTGCTTTCTTTTACTCATTCTTTCTCCAGAGAGTCGCTACTTTTTCCGCCTACTCCAGTTGCAGGGGTGGTAAGGGTCCGCAGGTCCGTCAAACTCGACGACGTAATGCTGTGCATCGGGCAGCGGAGGCGGCAGTGGCCGGCCTGCACCGATGGAGGGTTGCTTCTCCGCATCTGATGTCTCGTCGCCGCAGAGGGTACGCTCAGAAGCTGGCGGACCAGCAGCCATGTTGAGTGGAGGCGGATGTTGTAGGGAGCTGGCAAAACGGATTGCAGATGTCCGGAGGGAACGAGCTTGGTGACCCGGTAAACACAAAGAACTAGGGAGACGCAGAGATATAAATACCAGCACATAGTAGCATCGCTGCCCACTCACAGGGACTTTTATGACTCGACGTCACGTCCATCTCTGTCAGATGTCGTCTCAATTGATGGGCTGCAATCCCGCTTGCATCCGCAATACCCGCACCGGTCGGCCGGGTGCTATGCAACAACGCATACAGAGGGCGGCCGGCGGCACGGCGACAAGTGGTAGGGGACGAGCATGTGCAAAATATGTTTGGAATTCTTGTATTTCCGCGGGAGTCGGCAGAAGCACAATTTGGCAACTCTTACAGTGGTGGGCAAAAACATACACTCACTATTTCTTCCCTAAGAATCACACGGGGGTATATTTACACAGGTCTGCTGACTCAGCAGATGATTCTACAGGTCGTAATTTTCTGACTACAGCCCCATCAGGGAAGGATCGTCAATGATGTCTGTGGACAGGAATTGCTCGAGATCGACACGCTGCAGGCCAGGCAGGTCAGACACGAGGGCGCCTAGCCACGAGAACTCCTCTTCCAGCTGCAGATGCGGTGTCTGCAGCTGTAGTGGCTGAAAGGAAGACTGGGGCTGCTGTGGCTGCATCTGTGGCGGTGGAGGTGGCTGTGGCTGTGACTGGGCTTGTGTCTGTGCCTGCAACTGTGCTTGTGCCTGCGCCTGTGCCTGCGCCTGCGCCTGTGCCTGTGCCTCTGCCTGCGGGTCGGCCTGCCGCTGCAAGGCCTGGCCGAGCACGGCAATGTCGTCGCGACGGCGCTGCTGGTGCAGGCGTACGAGCAGGCGGGCAGCGCTGTGGGCCTCGCGCATGCGTTCCGTGTCGTACACGGAGGCGACGAGGCCGAGGGTCTGCATGGCCTCGGGCAGCAGGCCCAGGGACGAGCGGGTGTCGAGGACGAGCAGCATGCAGATGGTCTGGAAGGGCACGTTGGACGCCTGGTGCCAGGGGCAGCAGCTCAGCACCATGTCGCGGGCGCAGGCGAGGCCGCGGCGCAGCAGCGCCAGCACCTGGGCCTCGAGCTCGGGCGCCACGTCCAGGTGCTGCGTGTGGAAGCGCCGCAGCAGGCACAGCACCAGGTTACACTGCGCCAGCACCGACGGCGCCAGCGTGTGCGTGCCGGCCAGCAGCCGACCCAGCGTCGCCGTCAAATCGGCGGCATCGCGCGGCCGCGCCGGGTCCAGGTCCACCGACATGGGCAGCAGGCCCAGCAGCTCGGCCGTGGCATCACCGATGGCCGCCGACGGCCGGTGGGAGGGCTGCTGCTGCTGCTGCTGCTGCTGCTGCTGCTGCTGTCCGTCTTGCTGTCTGTCTTGCTGTTCGTCCTGCTGCCCCCACAGCGGCGGTAGTGAGAGGTCCGTCTTGAGAAAGGCCACGCGCGTCAGGCCCAGGTCAAACGACGTCCACACGTGCAGGTGGTGGGCAATGCCCAGCAGCCGGGCCGCGATGACCGGATCCACGTAACCGTCGTCGGCACTCGCCGTTGTCGTCGCCCCCATCTCCATCTCGCCAGCCACCGCCGTGGTCGCTGCCATGACGGCACTGCTGCTGTGCAGACCCGACGCTTCCACCAGGTGCATCAGCGTGCAGCTGGCCATCCACACGGCGTGCGGCGAGTCAGTGAGCCTCAGGTATACCGTGCGCAGCGCCCAGCCCGTGATCAGGTCGATGCCCGGCGGCCCGGTCAGCCGCTGCGCGTTCAGCATGTGAAACGCCGTGCGCACCAGCTGCAGCTCCGCCATCGTCGCCGCGCCCTGCGAGAACAGACAGCCGAGGGCGGCCACGCCCGCGATGACGCTGTCGTAGACGCTGTCGTCGTACATGCTGCTGTGGCTGTGCGGCTGCGATTGTTGTTGTTGTTGTTGCTGCTGCTGCTGCTGCTGCTGCTGCTGCTGCTGCTGTCTGAACCGCCGGCCCAGCCGGTCAGCAAACACACGTCCGTTCAAAAAGCCGTAGCAGGGGTCAACTTTGTCAAAGTAGAACTGCGCCAGCGCCTGGATGTGCTCCAGCGACGTGATCTCCACCACCGACAGCACCGGCGCCGACGCGCCCAACGGGATCGACAGCTGCCGCTCGCCCACGTTCCACCCAAATAGGTTCAGCTTTGGTGCCCTTGCCGGATCGATCTTGAGTCCCAGCCGCCGTACGAATGCTGCTCCTGAGTTGCCCTCCAGTCGCTGTGCCAGCCCGCTGCCGTCTGCTGCCGTCTCTGCCGCCACCCCCGCTACAGCTGCTGATGCCGATACCTGGCCACGCTCCGAAGGCGGCGTCAGTCGCGGCGTTTCGACCGCGGCTGCGCGTTGCTGCTGCTGCCGCGGCCGCTTTCGCCGCTGTCGCGTCAGGCTGGCAAATATGCACTCGTAACCGTAGGCCGTGCATGTTGCGCATGGCCTGTTGCCGTCGCATTTGCGCTTGCGCTCCCGGCACGGGTTGCACGCCAGCCGCGATCGCTTGCGTGCGCTGGCGTTCATTTCTGCTGCGGATGGGCGGAAGCTGTGCTTTTTGGTCCTGCTGCAGAATTGCGGATATTGCGGAAGTCAGGGCGGACCAAAAAAACGGACCAAACGTCGATTAGGAATTCGGTGCAGGTCACGAGACTGGACAAGCTGTTATCGGATTTTCTTCCGAATCGAGCGTGCTCCGCAGGCCGGCCAGTCCCTCGTACAGAATAGCAATGAACCCTACAGTTCTGTTGTCAGAACAGCCCGTATTTCCCAGAACTCCTCGGGTCTCCACTGGCACCTGTAGCCTAGCTTTAGGGCTTGCAGGGATGGTGGCGCTGTAATTTCAGCAGCGGGAGCGACGGCTAATAGTGGCCAAACTAAATTAAGGCGTCAAAAGGCAACGGTCGGTTCCCACTATAACCATAAAGGCAAATACAACACAGAAATTTCACGAAAGCCCCCTCTTCCTTCAGTCAAAAGGATTTTCAAAATGCAGAGGACTTCACTTACCAAGAAACCAGTGCGAAATACGATCACAATTGGACGCAAGCTGCTTCCCTTTTTTTTTGTCCCTTCACCCCCACACTCACATTCTTTTGCCTCAGTCCCTCTTCCACCGGGTAAACCAGTATGCCGCTGGCAATTTGCGCCCTGCAGACGTAGCCTCCCCATGGAGCATTAGTGGAAACACAGCCGAAATGAGTGCCTCGATCGCCGACAAGATGCCGGGGTCCTGTCCCAACCAGCTGGGCCACGTATCCCACCCGGAATCAGGAATACTATGTATTATGGCATGTAAGCGCTTGCCTCGTATGATCCCGATGGCCTGGGAGATCCACGAAGCGGTCAAGGAACGAACGTTCGGGCGTTCCCAACTGCGGTTAGAACGTGTCGAGTACGGCTGTGTGAGTAACCCTGTACCTCCCTCCCTGTCACTTTACCTTGCATTTGGTGCAGCCTTGTCCTTGCGATGCAACTGGACTTCCACTCCCTTCCACCCCAGATAGACAGAAACAGGAATCATTCTGCGCCCTTACGAGCTTCCAAGGTAGCAAGCTATCTCTACAGGTGCTAGAGTCCACAGCTTGCAGATCCCTGTTCCTGAACAATATCATTCAACTGTGTATGTATATGCATGCAAATGCAGCCACTTTCCATTGGGATTCTAATATAACATGACAGAGTTACTAGTGCTGTCCCGGTGCGCTGTCTCTCCTTGCCATTTGTGCCCCAACGCAACCCCCCTGCTGCATTCGCTAGTGAGTGGCACCGCCCACATTGCTGGAAGCATTAGCAATGGCCAGGAATCGGTCGTTCAAGCCGCTGTTGTCCTCTGTGAACTGCCGGAGGCGCTCAGCACGAAGCTGGGGGTCTTCCAGTGGATTGGGTACCGCCTGTCGGCCACTAGGTTTGGTCAGCTAAGTGCGCTATGTGCCCTGGAAGCATGGGGCGTCCTTACCCGGCCATGCTGCCGTTGCAGGCTTGTACGGATGAAGCATACTGCTGGACGTCAGTGGCCGCTTCGCGGGCATCGCTGCTCTGAGCCATTGTCTGTGGCTTCCGTAAATTTTTTCTTTGTTTAAAGGGATGAAACTGTGAGGGCTGTAAGAATGCCCTGTATAAAAGTGAGTGAAAATGGTGAGATCTGGACTATGTCACGGCGCCGAGAACAAGAGAATGTTGTGGTGAAAGAAGGGGATAATGGTTTTCTTCAACGTCTCGGAAGGTCTGCGTTTAAATACTTTTCCTAAGGTATACTAGACAACGGGAACATACACAGACAACAGTTAAGGCCCACTGCTTCGGACCAGACTACAGCTCTCGGATGCCGGGCGTCCCCTATGAGGAGCCCACCTTTGTCCAAAAGTGACTGCCTTGCCCTTGTGGTCTGGGGCAATCCTGGCGGCGTGGGTATGAATATCTGGAGCAGTTGCCGTGTTCGGTGATTGGTGAAAAGAGCACAGTATACGATGCCGAGCACAAAGTTATTGTTACGGGACATTTGATTGGCCGATTTTTGTAGGGCAACATAACATGGCTGCGCCTGTTATATACGTGTATGTTGTATGTTGTGTGCCTCTTCCTCTTTTCACCTTATACCTTCTTCGTGATTGCTTTTTCTTCCGCTCTCAACGCTTTCTTTTTTTTGATCTAACACCTCCACATATCATTATCGTTTTCATTTTCATCATCTCTCCGTTACAGCTATGTTCAGAATATACAGCATTTGCTCAAGGCCATCAAGAAACCCCTGAAAGTACATATGCCCTGAAAACACACAAAGTCTTGTATCTTGCTCTGTTCCGGCAGCTATGCTAAGCTTCTTGTGCCCCCGGGGTACGTATACTGAATGAGCTAGAAAGCAACAGGGGGGTTAATGGATGTTTTATCTGCCTCACAATGCGCCCCACATTTAATATGCGGATCCGATCATCCCTGCAACTTTTCGATTCTGGTGCGAACCACTTTCTATGTATGAGTACTCGTAGTACGACCTCGGGTTCCCTTCCCTCTGGATATTCCGTCAGAACGGGCGAGTCGTTTGCACAGAACATCTGACCGCTGGCGCAAAGCTTAGCCCTGATTGGCTAGAAACGGTAGAAGTGGGAAGTATTTGTCCATTAGGAAAACTGCTCATTGGCTGAAGTGTATCTAATTCCTCACGTCGTTAGAACAGTAGTCAGGTAGTTGTCAGTTGTCACATAATCAAATTTTACTAGCTTCTGGCCTCTCGCTGGCTCTAAGACGGAGCCCTTGCGTTTTTGGGGCATAGGACGGGATGGTTGACATGGAACTACTCGAAGGTTGAGGCACGTTTCGGTATTCGAGAAAGTCGCGACCGTCCCACCTTCAGCCTGACACCGACTCTATGGTCACGTGCACAAAGTCATCGTTCTGACAGTCCGCTAAAGGTCTAGTGGTCCCAACGGCTGATGACGTCTGCCTGTGGTGAGTAAAGCTTTCCTGCCCAGCAATCTGCAGGCAAAAAAGCCCCACCATCACAAAGACTGAAGAGGCGGAAGGCGTCGGCAGTCTCAACGGCCACATTTCCTCTCTCAAACGACTGATGTCGAAGTCCAACTCTGTGCGGCAGAACAAGCGACCATGGCGAGCTTTATCCGCGGAAAGCAGGCAGGCATGCAGAATGATCTGTCGGCGGGCATTCTGCCAAACCTCTTTGCGCCCGAGGAGCAGATCCGCTACGGTGTAGCCTCTCAGATCAGGTGATTATTTCCTCCTTTCTCCCTCTTCCTTTCCGCATCATCTCCTTCCACGAAGAGAAAGCCCCCCAATCTCTGATATGCTGCCTCCGCATTAGTTGTCTCGCATACGACCCCGTGCAGTCGCTGCTAGCGGTGGGAACGACCCAGTCGCGGTTCGGACGCGGCACGATCTATGTGTTTGGACAGGGACGCGTGCACCGGGTGATTCAGCCCAAGGGCGGAGCTTCGCTGCGACAGCTGCAGTTCAGCGCCAACCGGCTGGTCAGCCTGGATGCCAAGAGCGAGCTGGCGCTGTGGAATCTGGACACGGGCGAGCGGGTGGCCGGAACGGTGTCGGCAGGCCCGGCAGCAGCCCTGGCAACGGATCCGATGCTGGACTGGGCCTTCTTGGGCCTGACAAATGGCGAGGTGGTGGCTTTTGATCTGGACCGTGAGCGGCTGTCGCCGCTGCGCATTCCCAATCTGTGGCGAACGCGAGCGGACTCGAGCGCGGACAGCGCGCCCTCTCCGTTTGCCGGCGGACGAGCCCGGCCTCGGCCTCCAGCAGCGACATCAGCGATGGCAACTGCGTCGATGGGCCTCGTGTCGTTGCAGCTGCACCCGCGTGACGCCGGGAAGCTGCTGATCGGCTACTCGACAGGAGCAGTGATCTACTCGTTCAAGCACAATCTGGCTGTCAAGTACTTTGAGTACGTGCTGCCGGTGGGGGCGCCGGGTGGCAACGGCGAGACGCCGGACGTGGTGCGGCGGCCGCGGCTGACGCAGGCGCTGTGGCACCCCACGGGCACGTTCATCCTGACGGCACACGACGACGGCAGCCTGGTGTTCTGGGACCCCAAGGATGGCCGGGTCGTGATGGCGCGGTCGCTGTATGCAGTGGGCGTGGATCAGCCCGGGGCCGTCGGCCAGCCGAAGCCGCGGCTGCTGGACCCGTTTGTCCAGATTGCGTGGTGCTGCAAGAAAAACCCGGACGACACGGCTCTGCTGGTGGCCGGCGGGCTGGCCTTTGACGCACCCGAGAAGGGCCTGACCTTTTTGGAGCTAGGGCCGACGCCGGTGTATGCGACGTCATCGTGGCAGATGCTGTCGGAACACTTCCGCGGCAAGCGTCAGCAGCTGCTGGCCATCCCACCAGGTACCGAGGCAAGCGGCTTCTGCCTGGCTCCGCGTGTCACGCCGTATTTTGACGGCGCCAGCGACCCCATCGCTGTGTTCACGCTGCTCAACTCTGGCGAGCTGCTGACGCTGAGCTTCCCGTCCGGCTTCCCCATTAGTCCGACCAACCAGCTGCACCCGTCACTGACGTTTGTCGGCCCGTTCGTTGCAAAGTTCGCCGTCGCCACCATGGCCCGCGAGCGCTGGCTAGGCCTGACCGAGGCCCGCAACACGGGCGAGCCGCTGCTTCGGGGCGGTGCCGAGGCACCTCGGCCACGGCGTCGCTATGAGCGCCGCAACATCATCCAGACGGGGCACGCCGATGGCACTGTGCGCATCTGGGACGTCGGGCACGCCGACGAGATTGAGAACCCGGCACTGCTGCAAGTCGACGTCGCGCGGGCGGTGGCACGGGACCGCGATGTCGAAATCACAGCGCTGTCGCTTGCCTCCGCGACGGGAGAGCTGGCTGTTGGTACGCGGGTCGGCGAGGTCGTCATGTTCCGCTGGGGGACGAACAAATCGTTTGGTAGTGCTGGTGGCAGTGGCGGCAATTTCAGCGGTGGCCCGCTCAACCCGGGCGGCTTCACCGACATCGGCAAGCGCACTGAGGACACGCTGCAGGACGGGCTGCAGCCGTGGGTGCTGTACGAGATGCTGCAGGGCCCGGTGAGCGTGGTAGGCGCGTCAGACGTTGGATTCGTGGCGGCAGGGTCAGAGAACGGATTCCTGTCGATCGTCGACTTGCGCGGGCCGACGGTCATCTTCCACGGGTCGCTGGCCGACTTTGCCAAGGCAGAGAAGCGGTCGTCGTTCCTGAGCAGCAGACACGGCGGCGGCGGCAACGGCGACCAGAAGAAGGATTACCCGGTGGTGGTGGAGTTTGCCGTCTTGTCGCTGGAGGGCAAGTCGTACTCCAGCCTCGTCTGCCTGGTCGGTACGCAGCAGGGAAAGGTGATCACCTTTGAGCTGCTGCCCTCAGCCAGTGGCTACACAGCCAAGCTGGCCGGCATGATCGACCTGAAAGACAAGATCGTGGCAATCTGTCCGATTGTGGCCGAGACGGGAGCCCCGGCCGCAGCCACGGGAGCAGCGGTGGCTGGGCTTAGAAACGGACAGCACGTGAACGGGACGTTGGTGGTTGGTAAGCTGTTTTCTTTTTGTTTTCCCATCCATTTCCCCATTTTCTGTCTTAGCCGCATGAAACTCCCTCCACTAACACGCACAGCGACGCAGAGCGAGGCGCGGATCTTCCGGCCGGCTGCTGCCAAGGGCGCGTCCAAGTCGTTTGACGATGTGTTTTGTTACGCAGCTAGCGTGGTACATATGGAGTTGCACGGATATGCCCTGGTCGGCGTGTTTGGCGACGGAACAACGCGTGCCTTCACTCTACCGGGGCTCAAGGAGATCAACCGGGCACCGCTGGCGGCTTTCGACGCAACACGAATGAGCGACGCGGTGGTGGCGCCCAGTGGCGACATCTTTGGCTGGACCGGCCCGTCGGAGCTGATCGTGGTGTCTTCGTGGGGAAGCATCCGAGCCCAAGACAGGCCGGGAGACACGCTAGTCAACCCAGACCTGGCTGTGCCGCCGCGGCCGACGATCAGCAACCTGCAGTGGATTTCGGGGACACAGTACGTGTCGCCGCTTGACCTAGACTTGCTCATCGGGGGCCCAGACCGGCCACCAAGCAACCGCATGATGGCGGCGGCCGCCGAGGAGGCCCGCATCGCTCGGCACCAGGGTGTTGGAGGTGGCGGCGGCGGTGCTCTGGCCGGACAGCGCGGAGTTGGCGGCCAGGAGGGCTGGGGCCAGTATCTGACCCGGCAGTTCAACGAGAGGACAGAAAAACTGACCTTTATGAGCGACAGCATGGACAACTTGCAGGAGCAGAGCCAGGGCTGGGCCGATGACGTCAGCAAGTTTGTGTCGAACCAGAAGCGCAGCCTGGTGATGGGCGCGGTCAAGAGCAAGTTTACATAAAGGGGGCGTGGATTTGAAATGACGAGAAGGATGGAAGAATGGATGAAGGAGAACACAGACAAACAGATGTGATGGCAAAATAGAGACGGCAGCCACACGGCAGCCACACAGCCACGTGGAAGCAATGATGGCGACATGGAAGGTGCAACACACACACACACACACACACACACACGAGGTTGCTTGCTTATTAATGGTGCATTGCTCTGCTTGTAAATGGTAGGATTGGTCTGTGGGCTTCACGTGCTGCATGACGACAGATCGACAGGCCTGTTAGGATCCGCAGCTGACAAGGTACCTTACGTTACATTTGGTGGCGTTTACTAAAATTCGTAGAAATGCACGAACAAACCGAACTGGAATAGGTCGAGCTGCATGTTGTAAGTGGTACAACAATAACATTATATCATTTGTGCTACTCGTGAACTGGTACCCTCTTATTAACAGTTGGCACTCATTATGATGGGGTGCCAGCGACCGAGAGACTAAGAGGCGCTGCACCTCATTTTCCTTCTGTAGCAATGGCCTCTTGCTTGATTACAGCCACACCATCGATGACGTCTGCGCGATCAAAATCGATCACATCAGTCTCGGCAAACTTCCGAGCTGGGACTTTGGCCTGGAACAAAATATCTAGCTCCTCAAATGTCCGTCCTTTGGTTTCCGGCAGGTAGAAGAATGCCCACAGAACCATGAACGTACCGAGCCCAGCAAACAAGAACCCTGTCTTGGCTCCCCAGTTAGCTTCCGTAGAGCTCATTGCGTAGGGAAGACCGGCCGAGATGGAAATGGACAGGATATGAGGCGTGAAGCAGGCGACTCCCAGTGTTTTGCCGCGAATCTGGGTTGTCGGAACCTCTGCAATCAGGACATAAACGATGGGGCCCAGGCCAATGTTGTAGACAAAGTAGAAGAGAAGCAGCATGACCGACTTGGCGTACATGGCCCCGTTGTTGGAGCTGTCTGCGAGTCCCAAGAACCCCATCACATACATCAAGACCGTGGTAAAGCAGCAGGTCCAGATGTATCCGGCTCTTCGTCCCCAGATGGTCATCAGCGGCCACGAACAGACGTTGCCGACGACACCGAGCGCATACAGGCCGCACGACATGTCGAATGCCTGGTTGGTGGTGAGGCCGGCCAGCTCGAAAAAATAGGTGCAGTAGGAGGCGGCGAGGTTGATTCCGGACAGGAACTGGCCGCTATAGGCCATTGCGCAGATGAGAGTCCGCCGAAGGTTTGTGCCCCTGAAGCAGTCCAAGTATGTGACGCCGGCTGAGGTTTCTTGTTCCAGAGCTATGGTCTCCTTCATGTGGTCCAATGTGCTCTCCATGTCATCCCTGTAGCCAGTGCGCTGGAGCGACTTCTTGGCTTCGTCGTATCGTCCCCTCTTCACCAAGAACCAGGGCGTCTCGGGAGCCAGAAGAGCCCCGACAATGAAGATGAGCGGGAAGGCGTATTCGGTAATAAACGGCACCTTGTAGGCCCACTTGTCGGACCGGTCTTCGGTTCCACGAAGAATGGCAATACCGATGAGGGACCCAAGAACCTGAGCAAGGTTGTTGCAAGCCAGCCCCATGCCACGAAGACACACGGGCAGGATCTCCGAGATGTAGGCAGGCCCAAGAACGGGAAAACTGCCCGTCAGGAGACCAGTCAGAATGTCTCCGGCGAAGATGACAGCTGCGCTCTCACCAAGAACTTCCAGCAGGAGAGTTCCCAGGGACAGCACAGTGGCGCCCAAGAGCGTCTTCCGGGGCCCGAAGCGATCAACACACCATCCGCCCCAGATGGCAGACACCATGAAACCGATGACGGGAGCATAGTTGAAGGCGGATGTCCAGGAGGCGGCAAGCACATATGTGCCCGAGCCTGCAGGGTGCTCGTAGCCAAAGTCCTTGCGGAACTGGGGAACGCCAACCAGGGTTCCGACGATGGTTGGGTCGTAGCCGATGATCATATTGGGCAAGCAGAGGAACGTGGCCCAGAAAACCGCGCCTCTGTGCTTGGAGACGGCTTCTCGGACTGTGAGCTCGTGCTCTCGCTGAGCGGCCCTCTTGGAGCCATCGATAAGGTCGGCGTTGATAGCCTTTGTGGTAGACATAGCTACCGAGGGTGCCATGGCCAGTCGAGATGAGATTCAGGTTCAATGTTTGCGTATTGCGAGTTCTTGTTGTGGCCCATCCAAATCTCACGATCTGCTCAGGAAAAACTTTGACGTTCTTATACTCGTGCTTGAGGACTGCTCTTGATCCTTATCTTTTTCGCAACTGTGCAAAAGAGATGATAGAGCACAGTCTCCAGACCATGGCTCTCGATATCATGCTTAGCCATTCCTTGCCGACTTTTAAAAGTAGCCCCACTTAAAATCAATCCTCCCTGCTGCTATTCTACAAGCACTTGTAGTAAAGGGAATGCTTATCAGTAAGATGAGGCTTCAAGGCGTATCGTATCCGATTTTGGGGAGCTGCCGACGTGGGGATCCAATGACTGGAGCCGTTGGCCGTTCGACAATGGGGTAAGTCCCAACAGCCATTTGACTAGCAGATACGGCTTAGAGAACAGGCTTCCTGATCTAGACATAGCTAAAAACAGACTGCATGTTGGATTGGTGGAGCATACTGTGAGCTATCGCCCGCTTCTGTGTCTTCACGAGGGGTAGAATATGACTATTTCCTATTTGGGCAGTGTCCTCTCTTTCCTTTCTGGGTAAACCCCCTTCCCAGCTAGAGGCGCGAATTGTGGCCAATGAGAAGATTGGGATCGTTTCCGTTCTAGAATTGCACAGTAACGATAGAGATGGGCCGGTTTCACGTCAAGGTTGTCATCAGCTACTTTAGAAAACGCATGTGATGGAACAGCTGCCTATTGCTACAGAACTGCACCAACGGCCACGTCTAGTCGACGTGTCACTATCCGACAACCAGCGTCGGGCCCGTCAAACGTGCTGCCTGCGTATTTCAGCATCACTGGCGAGAAAAAGCTTAGTACGATATCATGAATGCCGGCAAACGGCGTTGAGAAACGAGATTATGCCATGGGTACTCAAAGTAGTACTAGACTTGAAGCTATAGCGGAAGCTACAGCGTGATATGTACCTATCAGAAATGGCCTTCGACATCGAGAGGCGTATATGCTTCTTCTAGATACTTTTCTTCTGCTTCAGTCAGCTCCAGTCCGAGAGCCGAGAGTGCATCGTCAATTCTTTCCTCGCTGCTGAAGCCGATAATGGGACTGGTGACCCGCTTCATGGTCCAAGCCAAGGTGACCTGGCTCATCGTCCAGCCCTTCTGTTTGGCCAGCTCCTCCACCCGGTTGATGATTTCGACCGCTTCGGGACGGGTGTTCGACGGATCTCCGCCACCACCGGCTGAGCGTGCAGTGCTTCCACGGACATTCAGAGGCCTCGCAAGCTGACCTTGTGCGAGCGGTCCCCACTATAGCGTTCGTCAGTCAAGTTACTTTCTAGAATGAGGAATCGGGGGCTCCAATTTCGAGCACGAGGGCATACCGGTACAATGGCAACGCCTGTTGCATTGCAGAACTTGTTCATCTCCCGTTCCTCTTCACGATACAGAAGGCTGTAGTGGTTCTGGGACCCGAAAGCGTTAGAAGTCAAAATATATGTCAAGACAGCTTCTCCCAGGAAAGACGAGACGAACGAACCTGCATTGCAACAAATTTGGTCCAGCCATTCTTTTCGGCGCAGAACTGCATCATGGCGAACTGGAAAGTCCACATGGAGCTGGCGCCAATGTACCGGATCTTTCCACATCTAATCAGGTCGTCAAGAGCCTGCATTGTTTCTTCAATCGGCGTGTATGGGTCGAAACGGTGAATCCAGAACATGTCGATATAGCTTGTCTCCAGCCGTTTCAGTGATGCGTCAACTGCCGTGAAAAGAGCACCTCTGGAAAGATCTGATCGGGTCAATGCCGAGCACAATATCTCAGACCAGGGGGGAAACGCTAGACATACCAAACTGGTTGACGTAGTCTTTGCTCTTACGGAGCTCACTGAGGATCGGGTAGGCATTGATCTGTTCCTCTCCAACACAGCTCCATGCCTTGGTCATGAGCACCAGCTTGTTCCGGGGAATGCTGTATTTCTTAATGGCCTGTGCGATTACCCGCTCGGAGTCGCCGTTGGAATAGACGTTGGCCGTGTCCCACTGTAATCGGCATGAGAACCAGAGCTCTGTTCAGAAAAAAAATGTTGCAAGAGAGCACTTACGGTATTGACTCCACGATCGTAGGCGGCCTTTAGTAAAGGCAATGCCTTCTCCGGTCCAATCACCCAGTTCGCCCACTCCGGATTGCCGATGCTCATACATCCCACAATTGGGACCGACACTCGAAGACCGCTTTTGCCTAGAAGCCTGTATTCTGTTTTCGTCTCCGCGAGCGACTTTGCTACACTTGCCGGAAGCGCCATGGTCTAGTCGGAAAGATTGTCTTTTGCTGTTTTGACACGAGAGTAAGTGCAGTATAGTTTTACAAGCGAGGAATTGGGGGGTTGAGCAGTTAAGTCGGTCCAAGGCCCGACTGCAGACTAGGATTCTATGAGGCGCATCCCTGCACGACAGCTTGACTACTGGGACCTGATCTGCTGCTGGGCTATGTACCTGGCTTATCTTCGTTGTGATTGCACACGATGCGTGTTTGGTGGAACTTCCACCCCGCCTCTTCCATAAAGGGTAACCTTCGGCGTTTCCTTTCCGAGTAAATGTAAGTCTTGTCCTTTGCCAGGTTAGCCCTTTTTGTCTTGCCAGAGACGGAGTAGCTATCCTATCGCGCGAAGAGCTCTTTCAAAAGGCACTAGTCAAAGCGCCTACTGCGGCCGCTTATCAAGGTGAATATAGGCCGGCACCCAGGCACCTTATCCTATCACAACTACTCCAGCCGCACCTACGTGATTGGTTTGCTGAGCTTGAACGACAGCATTGCTTTCAAGTGTACGTCCATGCCTTGAACTAAAGAGAATGCTGGGTACATCTCACTTAGATCTGGTTTCAACATGTTATTAGCGGCCGATTTGCCATCTTAGGAATTACCGCGTTAAGGCAGACTGTAATAGATTGTGTTCTGATCGTATTCTAATCGGCTTCATCACGTAACAAGGCATACTTATAGATATGGCGTGTCACAGGCCAGGCCGCAAACGACCATGCAGCCAACAGATGATACTCTTGCCACCTTCTCTCGAGATTGTTCTGGACTCCCCCCACGGTTCCTACGAACGAGAAGAAAACGACCGCCTAGTATGGCGACCATGGACGAGCTTTTCGCGGGATACCGCACCCGGCAGGCTGTTCTGGAGGCCACTTTCAACAAGAACCCTTTTGCCAGGGGTATCGCCTGGGTCGAGGGGGAGCTTGTGCCCCTCTGCCAAGCTCGCATCCCGCTCTTGGACGAGGGCTTCATGCACAGCGATCTGACATACGATGTGCCGTCTGTCTGGGACGGCCGCTTCTTCCGCCTCAACGACCACCTGGACCGCCTGGAGGCCAGCTGCACAAAGGTGCGGCTGAAACTGCCCCTGCCGCGCAAGGAGGTCCAAAAGATACTGGTCGAGATGGTGACAAAGAGCGGCATCCGCGACGCTTTTGTCGAGCTGATCGTGACCCGCGGCACCAAGGGCGTGCGAGGCCACACCCCTGGGGAGATCTTCAAGAACAACCTGTACATGTTTGTGCAGCCGTACGTGTGGGTGATGGATCCCGAGGTGCAGCCGGTCGGCGGCCAGGCCATCGTTGCGAGGACGGTGCGGCGCATCTCTCCGGGCTCCATCGACCCGACGGTCAAGAACCTGCAGTGGGGCGACCTCACCCGCGGTCTCTTTGAGGCTGCCGACCGCGGCGCCGTGTATCCGTTTCTCACAGATGGCGACGGCAATCTCACCGAGGGATCGGGCTTCAACATGGTCTTCATCAAGGACGGCGTCCTCTTCACACCTGATCGTGGCGTCCTGCACGGGGTAACCCGCAAGAGCGTCATCGACGTGGCCAAGGCCTGCGGCTTCCAGGTGCGCGTCGAGTACGTGCCGACCGATATGGCCTATAGCTGCGACGAGATCCTCATGTGCACCACTGCCGGTGGCATCATGCCCATCACTGAGCTGGACGGCAAGCCGGTAAATGACGGCAAGGTGGGCCCCATTACGATGAAGATCTGGGACGGCTACTGGGCAATTCACTACGACCCTGTCTACAGCTTCCAGATCGACTATGTATCCGGCATTTCCAAGGCGTTGAACGGTACAAAGCACAAATAGTATGCTCAATGTCATGTTAGGGATGCCAGTTAGATTAGTAATCATATTTGAGGCAGGTACGAGACGACGTTCTATTGCACTTTAAAGGAAAGGGACATGCACGTGTTCGTAATGACAGGATGGGCTGCCTAGTGCGGTCGCTATCTTCACGCAAGGGCCGGAAAACGGAGCTTGAGTCTTTGGCTGCTTGCATCCCAAGGCCTGCGATATTAGCCTAACCCTGTCACGTACTGCATCCTTCGCCGAAAGAGGAAATACTCTATCTGGTTAGACTGTCTTGCATCTAATCCTGCAGTAGACCAGCCCAGCCAAACTATCTCGGCTCAACCTCCGGCTTTCAGTGGTATCTCATGCTTTATGGAGCAATCACATTAAATATTCCGGTTGTTCTTTTTCAAGATGGTGTGTGTGCCCCTCAGCGAGCGACAAAGGTCAGGAATATCGAGCGTTCCTCATTGTCTGTACTGCCGACTGCGAACATGACTGCCGTCGATGTTGAAACAGGTAGATACCCAGCTGAGATAATCGGGTATGCTGAGCCGTGGATAGTGGCCCCCGGAGACTCGGTTGCAATCAAAGTAAGGCGATCTAGCGATCTGAATGGCTAGCATATGCGTAGTCAACCATCAAACCCTTGCGATAATCTGTCTTGAGAGCGCTAGATACATACACTGAGACTATACTAACACGCAAGCTAGATATCATGTACGGAGCCGGAATACAAGTATCGGATAGTTCGCCTGATCCAGGGCATCGACCTAGAGCACTCCCCAGAGAAGGCTGAAGAAGAGGTCAAGGAGATTCCTCGCGGCCAACGGCCGGGAAGGTTCCAGACCGCTCACCCGGGATCATATGCGTATGTTCCAAACTGGGGCACTCCAATCGAGGCAGAGGGCCTCGAGATCTCGTTCTATGCGCAGCCGTGGCTATTAGACTGCCCTCATGCACAAACCCTTATTTCAACCCTGAATTCGGCCGCCCACACTGGGTTCTGTATTGTCCTCAACAGGGAGAATTCTCTTGAAATCGCCGTGGGAACAGGGCACAAGGTCGAAACTGTCTCTACCGGGCTGAAGCTGGCGCAAAAGACGTGGTCGAAAGTCGAGCTCACACTAGACGGTCGATCGGTGCTGCTGAGCCTGACACCCAAGCCTTTCAGGGTTGAGCCGGTACCTCTGCCAACGGCATTTGAGTGGCAGCTGGGTGGCGAGGCGCAGCTGCACACGCGGGGCCCTCTTCTCCTCGCGGCGACCCAGAGCAGTGCTGTCGCCAACGATTCGGATTCGGGCAGTCGGAGACGGCCAGCGACAGATTTCTTCAACGGTCGCCTCGACCGCCTATCGCTGAGGACATGCGGCCAACGACACCTGACCCTGGCTGAATACGACTTTTCCCTGGACATTTCGAGCGACCGCATCGTCGACGTTTCCGGGAACGGCCACAGTGGTGTTCTAGTCAACGCGCCAACTCGTGCCGTGAGGGGCCACGACTGGGACGGGTCTGAGAGCGACTGGACGCGAGCCAGATTTGGCTATGGTGCCGTGCACTTCCACGACGACGACCTAGACGATGCTGAGTGGGAGACGGACTTTGTCATTACGATTCCGTCCCATGCGCGCTCTGGCGCCTATGCAGTCGAGGTGCAGACGGCCAACAGTCGCGACACGGACTCGATCACCTTTTTTGTTCGGCCGATGTGCTGGACAGCAGACGACAGCAATGAAAAGAAGGTCTGCCTCGTCTTCTCGACGTTTACGTACCTGGCGTACGCCAACGAGCGCCTTTACGACATGACCCGCCCCAACACGGCGGACCTGGGGCCAGGCTTCGACCTGGACAAGGTGCTGAAGAGCGCCGAGTTCTACAAGATGCAGCGGCGCCACGACATCGGCCTGTCTTGCTACGACCGCCACAGCGACGGCTCGGGCGTCTGCTACTCGTCGTCGAAGCGACCCATCCTCAATATCCGTCCGGGCTACATCATGTGGGGGTTCTCCCGCCCGCGCGAGTTTTCGGCTGATCTCATGATGCTCGGCTTCCTAGAAAGCGAGGGCATCCCGTACGAGATCCTTACCGATCACGACTTACATGTCCGCGGCGCCAGCGCCCTTCAGGGCTTCAACACCGTCATCACCGGCTGCCACCCCGAGTACCCCAGCCTGCAGTCGTACGCCGCCTACAATGCCTACTCTCGCGGCGGCGGCAATCTCATGTACATGGGCGGCAACGGCTTCTACTGGGTCAGCGCCCTCGATGACGCCCGCCCGCATCGCCTGGAGGTGCGCCGGGGCGATATCGGCGTCCGCCCGTACGGCCTCCCCGGCGGAGAGCACGTCAACAGCCTCGATGGCCAGCGGGGCGGCCTGTGGCGGTCGCGCGGCATGAGTTGCAACACGCTCTTTGGCGTTGGCTTCTGCGCTCAGGGAACCGGCCTCGGCGTGCCCTACCGGCGGACGGAGGCGTCCCGGGATCCCAAGCTATCGTGGATGTTTGCGGGCGTGCAGGGCGACCTCATCGGGGAGTGCGGCTTCGGGGGTGGTGCGTCGGGCGACGAGATTGACCGTTTCGACGTGCAGAATGGGAGCCCAGAGTGTGCGCAGACGCTCGCAACGAGCACTGGCCACAGCGACGACTTTGGCATCGCCGTCGAGGACCTGAGCTATCCGGCACTGAACACGCTCGGGACGCAGACGGACTTGATCCGCAGCGACGTGGTCTACTACGTCGGCGCCGGCGGCGGTGCAGTCTTCAGCGTGGGCAGCATCAACTGGTACTGCTCGCTGGCCTGGGATGCCTACGACAACAATGTTGCCCGGTGGACGAGCAATGTTATCAAGGGCTTCCTAGCAGGGAAGCGATGAGAGTGCTCTTGTAGATTAGCCCGCTCGTCGTTCATGGTAGTTCTCATGTCCATAGTCTCTTTATTATATATAAGTCATATCTGCTGTAGATGGTTCCATAAAAACAGCTTGATCAAACCTGTCAATAAGCGGATGTCAGAATGGGCGGAAGGAAGTGTTTGTTGCGACTAGGGTAACAGCATAGGCTAAATGCCTGTAAAGATCTGATTGCTTGGCTGCCCACTTAGCGTGCACGGGGCCGCTGCTAGCCTTATCTGTGCCGTAGCGCGCCTATACGCCTAGACCACGCACCACTATTCCAGGTTACAGGCGGGGGCTATTTAGCAATGCTCTTATCTACATACGACGACCACTTCCTTCAAAACCTCTTTGCTGGCCAGCATGTCTAACAAACCCGGCAAAATCCAGGACACGATATCGAAACGCTATACTCTGTCGTACTCCTCTGGATGAAATGGCGTCATTTGGTGTAATCGCCGACTTTAGGGACCGCCGTCGCTGCCCCAATCCTATGGGCTCTGCCAAGATCGACTGTGATACCTGCTCGGCGCTGCATGCGCGCTGCGACCGCCAACGACCTCATTGCGGCACCTGTCGATCGAGCAGGCGAAAGTGCGGAGGCTTCGCCATGAGCCTGGTCTGGAAAGACCCCACCGTGCCAGATAAAGTCCCAGAGCCCAGCCGTGACGTGGCCGATGTTCCCAGCTCGCCTCGGACGCACGGAGGCCAACACGAGTTCAGGTTCGTCCAGGGTCGACCAAAGAGGAAACACAAGCCTAAGACTGCGCCCACGAGGTCTCGCACGGCATCGCTCCTCGCCCGCCGCCAGACCCGGCCGTTTGTCGTGACGACTTTGGCAGACTTTACCAGTCCAGAACTGGCAGACACCGTCTCTGCCTCTCCAGGATATTTCGACACCGACGGCCAGTCCAGTCTGCGACCCTATGGCGAGCCTGGCCTTTTCTCGGGTATGCATATCTGCACACGGTCTTTTCTCCTTCTGCTGTGCTGGCGAAAAACTGACGATGCTTCTGGTATCTTACATATAGAACCCATTGCCTCTGATGCGGCCGCTGATCAATTTTGGCCAGGCGCAAGCCCATCCAGTGGACCATCTTCAGGACTCCTTCCAATGCCGCCATACTTTTACGATTCCAGCTTACTTGATGGTATCAGTCCGATCAGTTCCCAGCTAGCCGAACACTCTTACAACTCCGCCATCGGCGAGGCGGGCTTGGCTAGCTCGCCGCTTTCGGTTTCCTCAACCGAAAGCCACGACGCTCTCCAGGCATTCATATTGCCCATAGAGGAAATCCGCTACCAAAGTTTGGCCCAGAAATATGGCCAAGTACTTACAATGTGTCGGTCAATCTTCTGTCTCATGTCCTCCGAAGATGGCGAGGAAAAGCAGACAAAAAAAGCTAACATGAGGCGCAGTTGACCAAGAGTTTTGTGTTATTCCACTAAGCAGTGACTGCAATGCCAATCCATTTCGAGTGCCGGAACTCCTAGAGCAGAATGGGTTCCTCCTACACGCCATTCTAGCCATTTCCTCACAGCACCTAGCAAAGAAAAATAACTCCCCCATATTGGCGGCCGAAATGCAGAGCCACCGCTCCATGGCGATCCAGCTGTTTAGCAGTGCTTTATTATGCCAGTCGAGTTTTCCCTCCCTCCTGGACACTATAATTATGCTTATCCACCTGGAAGTAAGTAAGGCAGGCTTGTCACCGGCATGCTCATCCATATCTGACCAAAATTCCCGCACAGGTCACGCAGTCAGCCTTCGGACTATGGGGTGTGCATCTAAATGGAGCCCGGAAGCTTCTTGAGGAGGCAAAGTCCATAGAGAGACATATGGGAAGCTTTCGAACGCGTTCTCAGATAGCCATGCTTGTTTGGTATGCGGATCTTGGTATTCTGCTTCTCTCTGGGGTTTTTTCTAATTCTAGCCGGTTTCTCAGGTGGGACGTCACCGTCGCTTTCCTCTCGCGCCGCGACCCTCGCATCCCCAAGGTCTATCTCGAGGCCCTTGTTCAATTTGACGAGATGGACGGCTGGAACTTTTTCACCCTGAGCGGCTGCCCTGCCGAGCTAGTTCTGGCCATGGCACGCTTGGCCAGGCTGGCTTCCGTCTACGAAAAGACGACCAGGATGGAATGGACCATCTTCAACAGATACCCGGTTGACGTGATCGCCAAAGAGGTCAGTAATTTTGTCAACAAAGAGAATGTGGCTCTGGACGCCATGGAGGCCCTGGGCGAAGATGTGGACGCGAGGCGAAACCGCTATCACTGTATTGAAGCTTGGCGACACGCAATCCTCCTGTATATTTGCCGCGTCTTCACGCCAGAGCAAGACGCCCTCGGTCTCCGGAAGATCGGCCATCTCGCACGCAGCGTCCTCGAACATGCCAGGTGTATTCCGCGCACAGAGATGGTCCAGAAGCAGCTCCTCCTACCCATATTTGTAGCTGCATCGGAAGTTGGTGACGACTGGAACCGTTCCTTCACCCGCCGGTATTGCGAGTACTGGAACTCCACATCCCGATTTGAGCACTACGGAGACACCTTGACTGTGCTTGAGGGAATCTGGAGTGATGTGAACCCGTTAACAAAAGATGTATCATGGTGGGGAAAAAAAATCGGGCAAGATTCGCCTCTGGTAGATGGCCGAAAGGAACAGCCCATAGTCGTGGAACTCCTTCTGGGCTAAGAGATTGGGACATTAAGGGTTCGCACAAAGACAAAAGAATGCATGGCAAAATAAACGGAAGCCACGCGGAAGCAGCCCTGAAGCAACTTTGCCCTAGCCCTTCAAAAACAAGCTTCCTAATGGGCTGCTCCCTGCTCTTTTTATACTCAGACCTCACACAAAGGTGTTGGTCCAAGCGAAATATTAAGCGGAATATCAGTTTGTGAACTATATTCCGATGCTACACCATCAAGCTTTAAACCGTATGTGACATAGTGAGTGACCAAGCTTAGCACAGGTTAGCGCGGCATTCTTCGTATCCTTATAAGATACCATATAATACACCACCTCCACTTTCTTCACTGCACTTAGGCTAGCATGGTCGTAGGGGTATCGCAATTTCGTAGAGTAGTCAACAGCGAGCATTTCATTTCAGAATGGGTACCTATGAACCTAAAGTTGAAGTATATATAAGAGAATTCGATATATCTTCAAGGCGCGGGCAGCAAATACAGCAGAATCCGTGCCACCTCCTAAGGAATCTCTCAAAAAGGTCAATGCAGATTTGCGTGCTAGAAACAAAGGTAAGCTTTGCCTGAACTACAGCTATCACAGGAAAACACGCCTCTCCATCAGCTTAGCTTTCGGCTTTGCGTCCTACAGGACACATCTGACAGATATGCCAGCTTGAAGATGGACGAAGCTACCTTCAAAGAATACATAACCATGATCAATGATGGCAACATCGAAGATGCCTCGTCAAAATATTACAGGCCGGAGATGTTCCTCTTGGACGACGGACACCATTATGGCCTAGCCCGTATAAGACGATTAAGCACCCTCATTCAGGCACAGATGAAATTGTCATACAATCTGGTCAGCTACTACTACAAATCAGAGGAAAATACTCTGGCGGTCGAAACCGAAGTTGTCCACGAAGCTTTAGTAGATGTTGACAAGCGACCGTTTGAAGATGAAGGATTTCTGAGGCATTATTGGACCTTAAGAAAGGCGAGGTGTTGAAAAGCCTGCATTTCTATAAGCATGCGTTCGAAGGGAAGATGTTCACTTCCTCTATCGGATATACAAAGAACGCTATTGCTTAATTTAAAGAAGGGGAAATGGGTAATTTGGACCGGAGGTTGAAGACTCTAGTCATTTTAAGCTTCTAGCTAAGTGTTTCCTTCAATTTGAGTTTATTGACAACCCCTTCAAAAAAGTTGACTATGTTCCTAAATGTATTATTCGTGATGTATGATATCTCTCCTGGGGGATTGTAAAGGCTTTCGGCCCCACAGAGTCCAGTTAAATCCAGCATACAGAAACACAAAAACAATAAAACAGGAAGCATAGTTCACACTTCCAGGAACCACAGGAAATACCGTTGGGAAACAGTAGAACACCAGCGTGACACCCATCCAAGCAAGCGTAACGACGTTTGCCACCAGACCAAGCTTCGGATACCAAAACGGGCCGGGGGTGATGTTGTGCCGTCCGCGAACTAGCAAGAGAATGATACAAATGGAGTAAGAGAGGTACTGGAAGAGAATAGAGCTCCCAATGAAGGAGTTGAACGCGACGGTAGAGCCAAGGTATAGACACCCAAGCAAGGCAACTGCTGCGATCGACCACATATGAGCCTTGAAAGGTGTCTTCAGGGGAGCCTGTTGGGGTGGCCACAATGTCGTCGATAGATTGCCCCCAACAGGCCCGTGAGAAAGGCGACGCCCTTGCTTTTCCATCCGGAGGTGTTGATGAAATCAACAAAGACAAAGGAGGCCAACTGTTTCGTCGGAGAGGCGGCGAGAACGGTAATTAAGATGATCATGATGCTGACAACAGACCACTACATGTTGAAAATGCTAGATCTAGGCAGCAAGGACTCCACAAGATTTCAGCAGGTTATTACCACATTAGTGATCTGATATCCAACAAAGAGCTGCCATCTTGAAACTTTCGCAAGATGATCATGCCGATTACCGTTTGTGGAATTGCTAGTGTTCCTGACGCACATGTCATCACGACTCCGGCCCAACTGAGTACTCCCACGAGGTACGAGACTCCCCGTCTGGTTGACTTGGGTGCAAGCTGGGCGGCCCAGTAGTATTGTCCGCCAGTGTGCGGGAATGCCGACGCCAGCTCCGCAAGAGAGCAGGCAACACTGAGAGAGAAGATGAAGATGACGATCTGACCCCATGTAAAGATGATCGGCCCACCACTACCGATGTCTGTGATCAGTGATGCCGTCAGGCTCATTGCCGTATTGCTGACAGAGTATACAAGGGCGAGGAGGCTCCATATTCCGTAGTTTTCGTTGGGGGCATCTGACTGATTCTCTGGATCGATTACAGAGCTGATGCCCAGGTCATTCAACCTTTACTCGACCAGTTCAGATCCCATGGCCAACGGAGACTTTTGAGTGTCCATTTTAGAGTATCTTGTGGTGGGAGATGTCTTGCATGATCGAGTTCACCCGGAGAAGAATGATGAGTGCTCCAAGGCCATGAATCAAAGGTGCTTTATAGCCTACATTACTTGCTTGCTTGTCTCCTTCGACTTGGGGGGGCTAAAGGCTACGAGTCGATAAGAAGTCTTCATATCGCTCTCTGTTTCCCAAGCTATAACTTATCGTAGGATTCAATAGGAGAAGGCTAATAGATAGAGCCTGAGTGGATGTAGGATGGCCGCCTACGCGATACCTGGAAGAAATGTCATTTGAGAAAGTGGAAATATGCTTAGTACAGGTAGATAAGGTCCTGTACGGGAACGGTGGGGCATTAAAAGAAACGTGGAAGCGGTAGTTCATTGAAAGGTGCCGACATGTTGGGATAGGCAGCATGGAAAGCATTATTTGCTTGGCACTGGGTCCAGACCCGTCTCGGTATTGGTCCATAGGTCTCGGCAGCATCCATTAACAACGCCTTACAGACACGCCGAGACGCTTAATGCGGGCTCTCATATTTTATGAGGCTATCCGGAGCTGTGTAAGCTGTTTTTAACATGGGTGTCATAGTTCCTGGATTGGGGTCATGAATACATAACATGAACTTCACTCGATAATACGGTCAAGACAGAATAGATAGTTATTGTGGTTAAATTAAAAGAAAAACAGCAATGTTATACAGTCATCGCTAAAGTTGCACCCCACCGTCTACAACACTTTCTACATCAGCACTAGGCGTCTACAGCACCGTCTTGCGGGCATGATTTACGCGGGATCCGCGGAAGCGCCTTGCTCCTGTCGCTGATACCGTTGTGATCGATCACGCGCGGCGACGCGATCGGGCTGAGCTCGTTATTTTCGTCTAGGAACAGAAACAAGTCCTCCGTGCTGAATACGGCCTCGTTTTGAAGGATGGCCTCCTCGTACCGGAGCTCTAGTACTCTCCGCGGCGGCTCAGAGACCGCAGGGATCACAGGACACTCTGGGCACATCAACAGCTCCGTAGGCCCCGGCAGGCGCGGAAGCCCTGCCAGCGGTACCCACGTCTGCTGTCGCGGCTGTCGCTGCCAGTACGTCCCCGCCGGCTGCTCCGGATGTGGATACAGGCGTGAGATAGGCGCCAGGGCCGGGTCGCTAGACCATGAGTCCATACGGCGGCCGCCGGCTGCGGTCCTCTCCTTCTTCCCCGTAATATTCCCCATTACCCCGTCGCGGCGCTGGCGCACACGTCTGCAAAATAGCAAAACCTGTGACGCCGATAGCAAAACCAGCACGCCGACCACGATAGTTGTTACGGCCACGATTGTGCCAACGGTGGTCTGGCCAGCAGACAAGGATGGGGAGGAAGACGGGGACGGGGAC
>JRUC01000133.1:0-37313 GCA_000806385.1 Leptographium procerum
GGATGGGCGGAGGCGGCGGGCTGGACATGTCGGGCCACCACGGGTTCGACCGGGTGCGCGATGCGGCAGCAGCGGTGCAGATGAACCCGGAGACGCAACGGCTGCTGCAGGAGCAGACGAAGCTGCTGGCGAAGGGATACCTGCGGACGGGCGACTGGCTGATCGCGCTCAACAAGGACTCGTGGCGCAGCACGCACGTGCGGGAGATCCTGTTCAACTACACGCAGGCGACAAAGTACAACCCCAAGTGGTACAAGGCGTGGCATGCGTGGGCGCTGGCCAACTTTGAGGTGGTGCAGGCGCTGACGGCGGCGAGCGGTGCCAATAACAACCAGGAAGCAGCGCAAGGAGCGGCGCAAGGAGTGGCACAAGGAGCGCAGGCACAAGGAATGCCGGCACAGCAGGCGGCGGACTACGGGATGGTGCTGGAGCACGTGGTGCCGGCAGTGCGCGGGTTCTTCGAGTCGATCGCGCTGTCAAAGGGCAGCACGCTCCAGGACACGCTGCGGCTGCTGGCGCTCTGGCTGACGCACGGCGGCCACCCGGACGTCAACATGGCGGTCACGGAGGGCTTTGCGCGGGTCAGCGTGGACACGTGGCTGGAGGTGATCCCGCAGCTGATCGCACGGATCAACCAGCCAAACCGGCGGGTGCAGCAGTCGGTGCACAATCTGCTGGCGGACGTGGGCCGGGCACACCCGCAGGCGCTGGTGTACCCGCTGACGGTGGCGATGAAGTCGTGGCAGAACTCACGGCGGTCGCGGTCGGCAGCGCAGATCATGGACAGCATGCGGCAGCACAGCGCGAAGCTGGTGGAGCAGGCGGACCTGGTCAGCCACGAGCTGATCCGGGTGGCAGTGCTGTGGCACGAGCTCTGGCACGAGGGCCTGGAGGAGGCGTCGCGGCTGTACTTTGGCGACCACAACATCGAGGGCATGCTGGCGGTGCTGGAGCCGCTGCACGACCTGCTGGAGCGGGGGCCGGAGACGCTGCGGGAGATCTCGTTTGCGCAGACGTTTGGGCGCGACCTGGGCGAGGCGCGCGAGTGGTGCCGGCAGTACGAGGTCAGCCACGACGCCAGCGACCTCAACCAGGCGTGGGATCTGTACTACCAAGTGTTCCGGCGGATCACGCGGCAGCTGCCGCAGATGACGTCGCTGGAGCTGACATACTGCTGCCCGAAGCTGCTGATGGCACGCGATCTGGACCTGTCGGTGCCGGGCAAGTATCGCAGCGGGCAGCCGGTGATCCGGATCATGTCGTTTGCGCCGACGTTTGCGGTGATCAGCTCGAAGCAGCGGCCGCGCGAGATGAAGATCGTCGGCAGCGACGGCAACAACCACGCGTTCCTGCTCAAGGGCCACGAGGACATCCGGCAGGACGAGCGGGTGATGCAGCTGTTTGGGCTCTGCAACACGCTGCTCTCGATGGACTCGGAGAGCTACAAGCGCCACCTCAACATCGAGCGGTTCCCGGCCATCCCGCTGTCGCAGAACTCGGGCCTGCTCGGCTGGGTGCCCAACAGCGACACCATCCACGTGCTGATCCGCGAGTACCGCGACTGCCGCAAGATCCTGCTCAACATCGAGCACCGCATCATGCTGCAGATGGCGCCCGACTACGACAACCTGACGCTGATGCAGAAGGTCGAGGTCTTTGGCTACGCCCTCGACAACACCACGGGCCAGGACCTGTACCGCGTCCTGTGGCTTAAGAGCAAGAACTCGGAGGCCTGGCTGGACCGCCGCACAAACTACACCCGCTCGCTGGGCGTCATGTCCATGGTCGGCTACATCCTCGGCCTGGGCGACCGCCACCCTTCGAACCTGATGCTAGACCGCGTCACCGGCAAGATCGTCCACATCGACTTTGGCGACTGCTTCGAGGTCGCCATGAAGCGCGAGAAATACCCGGAGCGCGTGCCCTTCCGCCTGACTCGCATGCTGACCTACGCCATGGAAGTGAGCAACATTGAGGGCAGCTTCCGCATCACCTGCGAGCACGTGATGCGCGTTTTGCGCGACAACAAGGACAGCGTCATGGCGGTATTGGAAGCAGTGAGTTTTTTTTGGTGTTCTTTTTCACGAGTCTTTTAGTATTAAATGTTTCTAACTGTTTCTAACTCAACAGTTCATTCATGACCCCCTCTTGACGTGGCGTTTGACCCAAGCCCAATCGCCGGCCGGCCCGAACTTCCACTCGGAACGCGAGATTGCCATCCTGGGACCAGCTGCCGGCGCTCGCACGCGACGGACATCGGTCCTAGACGGTCACGTGGCCCCATCAGAACTGCTGGCCAGCGGACCAGCCAGAGACGACGACGACGATGACGACGGCAGCGCCGTGGCCGGGCATGGTGGTGGCGGCGGACGCGGACGCACACGTTCCAACAGTTCGCTGGCAGTGCAGCCGGCCAACGGAGCCAACGGGGCGAATGGAGCTAATGGAGCCAACGGGACGAACGGAGCTAATGGCAACATGACCAACGGCACCAATGGAGTCCAGCAGCAGCTGCTGCCACAACAGCTTCCCTACGCGGCCGAGACGCAGAATGCCAGAGCAGTCGAGGTGCTCGGCCGGGTCCAGCAGAAGCTGACGGGACGCGACTTCAAGCCGGGCGAGGAGCTGGACGTCACGGCGCAGGTGAACAAGCTCATCATCGAGGCGACCAAGCTAGAGAACCTCTGCCAGCACTATATTGGTTGGTGCAGCTTCTGGTAGACCATTGTGGAGGGGAGGGGGAGGGGGATTAGGGAATAGAAGGCCCGGGGAATAGAAGGATGGGAAGAATGGGTTGACAGGCTGATGGGCTAAACTTGCTTCTCTCCTATTTTTTTTTTTCCTTTTCTGTCTTTTTTTTCTTGTTAATCACGTTCGTGTACCTCGTTTTTTTTTCTTCTTTTTTCTTCATTTCTTCTTGGCGTCTGTGTGTGTCGTGTTCACTTGTGTATTTTCCTCGCCGCGTTGTATGGATGTCTGTAAAAGGCGGGAAAACGCCGAGGACGGGAATCTGATTATTATTTACGAGATAGTTTTTTTTGTTTATTCCAACTCAGAAGCTCCCTTTTTGCTCGAGAAAGAAATATGGTATTAATAGGGATTTAATACGTCGTAATGTTTTCTGGGCCAGCCAGCTAGAGGCACGTGAGAGAGAAGTATGCCAAATTAGGAAAGACTAGAGCGTGTAAGCCAGAACGGGCAAGAGCGATGGGTGAAAAGCGGCCACAAAGTAGAAAGAGGCAGGGGAAGAGCAAAAAAAAAAAAAGGCAGCAGCAATTGGCTGACGCTGGGAATATCTAAAATCTCCAGCCGGTAGGATGAGAAGACAAAACTGACAGCGATCAATATTCTGACCGATTGCTCTCGAGCAGCCGGCCACAGTCACAGCCAACATCACATTGCCATCACATCGACGTCACCATGGCCCTTCACCTGGTCTCCGGCTCTGTTCACATTTGGCCGAGCGGCGCTGTCTCGGCGGTGCTATTGTGTTTTGTGTTTTGTGTTTGTAATTTTGTAATTTTGTAATCTTGTAATTTTGCTGTTTTGGTGTTATAACCTCGTCATGAAAAAACCTATTCTCTCCCAAGCAGCTGAAACACAAAACACCGGCCCACTGAGACGACAACGAGACGACTAGGCAAAAGCAGGAGCATCGTGCAGCTTAGAGCTGCGATTAGCATGATAGCATCACGAATCACTAACTTTCATGGCCAGCAGCATCCACTCGGTGCAGAACTTTTCTCTGCCCAGCCGTGCCGGCAGCCGACGGACCGTCACTCCCATTGCAGCCAGCCTCGACCGTGACGTCTGCTACGTCGACCGTGTCGTCCCTATTCAGCACTTTCAGCTTGTGCAGACTTATAGCAGAGCGGCGGTGGCGGCGGGAGGTGGTGCCGTCGAGTGGCCTCCTTTCGCCGGCGCTCGCCGTCCTCGGCCCATGTCGACCTCATCGTCTGCTCCGGCGCTGGCCACGTCTGCATCGGCAGCAGACGGAGAATTAGAAGCAGTCCGGCCGGCTACTGGATACCAGGCTTGCTGCAGAGCGTGGCGTCCACGACACCATTACCATCATCCCCTTCTTCCTAGCTCACCAGCCGGCTCTGTCTGGCCCCCGCCAGTGGTGCCGCGAGCGTCTGCAGCTCAAGACGGGGAAGGCGGGGAGAAGGTTGGGGACAAGGTCGGGAGAGAAGGCCAGAAGCAGTTGTCGTCCCAGGAGCGCAGACCACCATCACGCACACAGTCGCGCAGCCCCAGCTTTGACGATGTCATGCCGCCGCCTCTGGCCCGCAGCATCTCCATCCGCTGGGGCCCGCGGCTGCGCCACATCTCGCTGAGCGAGGTCCAGGCCGCAGACGATGCCGTCCGCCACCTCGCCGCGCTGCGCCGACACCGCTTGATCTTCTGGCTGCTCGCCGCCGGCCTCCTGGCGGGCATGCTGTCGTGCACGGCGGCCTTGACGCTGGTGGTAGTGGCGCGGGCGGCGGTGGGGGGACAGATGGGGCAGACAGGCCAAACATCGACAATGTCGTGGGAGTCGCACGGGATTGCGTGGCTGGTGGGCAGCCTTGTGGCAAGCGCATTAGCAGGTGCGGTGCTGTCAGTGGTGGGGTGGCGGTGGAGGCAGCGCCAGATGAAGTGGCGCAGGAGGTCGGGAATAGGGGAAGGAGGAGGAGAGGAGGAGGGGGTGGAGATCGAAGGAGCCGATGACAGCAGGGACTGGATCGAGATGGCCGAGATGGCTAACTTGTCCGGGCTGTCCGGGCTGTCCGGGCTGTCCGGGCTGTCCGGGCTGTCTGGTGGCGGTCAGAGACGGAACAAAGTCGACAACGATGGTAACAATGCAAGCAGCTATCGCAGGCGGACGGCGTGGTGGAAGAAGGGAGGGAGATCTGGGATTACAAAGGCGGACGTGGCAAACACACAGAGTGCTAGGCCGGCAGAAGACGCTCACGTGGAGGGCAAGAACCCACCGGCGGCTGTTGGGGGTGGTGACGGCAAAGTTGGTGGCATCGCCGACTGCGAGAAGAAGGAGGACATGGAAGAGGACGAGGAAGACCGCAACTGGGCCCGATTTGCCCAGGACCCTTTGCAGCTACGGCGCTATGTTGAGGCCCTGGAGGCTCGTCTGGCAGCGGCCCAGTGGATGCCGGACAAGATGGGTGGAGTGGTCAAAGGGGTGGTCAAAGATGAGGCCGACAAAGCTGTTATGGCCGCCGATGAGGTCGAGGATACCGACACTGCCGACACTACCGACAAGATTGACGAGATCGCTGAACCTGCTGAAATTGCCAACTCAGCCGAGATGAGCAGCAGCAGCAGCCCTGTCGTCGGCGGTCTGGCCATCAGCGGCCCGGATGCGTCTTCTAGCAGCCCCCTTCTGCCGCTGCCACAGCCGTTGTCAGCGGAGCAGCCGCCGCAGACGCTGGAGCCTCGTCACGGCTGAGGGAATGCCAAGACACGGCATTACGGGTAGAAAGACAGGGAGGGACTTCTGAAAGTTTTTTCTTATTGACCATTCAGTATCTGTCGGTGCAAAATACTTGATTCTTGATTCTTGATTTTTTATTCTTGATATCCCCAGTTTTGCTACATGACCACTGGCCATTGCAGTGGCGACAGTCTATTGCAGCCGCAAAGAACAAAAGAGAAACAAACGAAAATAAAATAAAAAATACGTCGCACACGCTATGCATTGGTTTTTCTATACAAGCTCTTTTCTCTTCGTCGCCCGATTTTTTTTAAATCGCCCGGCCGGCTCTCGCCCGATTGTCGCGGTACCGCTTCTCTTTGGCGGCCAGCTTGCGCCGCTTCTTCCACGACCGATTGAGGTCGCCGCGGTTGTCCCAGAACCAGCTCTCAAAGTCGCCTGTGGGATCGTCGGCGGCTGCTGTCTCCTTGTCTTTCCCCTTGCCCTTGACTTTGTCCTTGCCTGCAGGCTCGTCGTCGTCGTCCGCCTCATTTTCCGCGTCCTCCTTCTCGTCCTCCTTCTCCTTCTCGTCCTCGTCCGCGTCCTCGTCCGCGTCTTCATCCATTCGGTCTCCAAACGGCCACCGGACACCGCTGATCCGGTTAGGATGGGCCGTGTCTGGCGTTGGCGCCGCGCTGCGAACATTGCGCCACTCCAGCTCCTTTTGCGTGTAGGGCGTCATGGGCGGCTGCTGCAGAGAGCTTGGCTGTTCGTCCTTTTCGTCCTCCTCCTCCTCGATGTCATCGGCAGAGCCGCCAAAGAAGCTAAACGGCTCGGCCGCAGGCTTGCTGCTGCTGCTGCCGCTGCCGCTGCCGCTGCCGCTGCCGCTGCCATTGCCTTTACCTTCTGCTTTGGTGTTGGCACTGCCGCTTCCGCTGCCACTGCCACCAGCGTCTGCTACCACCGCCTTGGGCTTCTTGTACAGAGCCTCGAGCGGATGCACCTCAACCGCCGCCGCTGGGATCTTGATGGTCAGACCCTTGGCCGAGCCTGACGACTTTGGCCGATCTGCCACCACTGCCGTCGCCGTCGTCGGCAGCTGCGTCTCTGTAGCGGATGGTCCCGCCTCTTTCGCACCTTTTGTGGTCTCCTCCTCCGCGTCCGTGTCGTTATCGTCCTCTTCCTCGTCGTCTTCTGAGCTGTCACCACTGCTGCTAGTCGCGTCGTCGCTTGTGTCATCACTGGAATCACTGCTGGAAGAAGAGGAATCGTCCGACTCGTTCTTCGCCTTTCTGACCTTTTCAATCTTGGCCTTCATCGCCCCCGTGTCGATCTTGGCTGTCACCACTGCCGGCCGCGTGCTCAGCATCGCCTCGACGACGTCGCCCGTGCCGTCCACCCAGCCCTTGCCGTCGACATACTCGAGATTGGCTGCCTGCGACGCGCCGCCGGCGCCGCCGTCTGCTGCGGCTGACGACTTCAAAAAGGTCGGGAACTTGGTCGAGTGCGCAAACTCGTGCACCACCACATGTCGCGCCCGCTTGTCCCTCTTCCTCCTGCGCGCCCGTGTTTCCTCGTCCTCGTCAGCCGGCACGGCTGACTCTGCCGATGTCGTCGGTGCTGCTCCTCCAGCTGCCCTTCCTGCTGCCGCTGTTGCTGCTGCTAGCTTCTCTGCCGCCATGGCCTTGGGTGGCAGGATCGTCTTCATCAGGCACTCCTTCTTGTCGGTGTATTTGGCTGCCTTTTGCCGCATGTGTTTCTCCGTCTTCTGGCCTTTCTTGCCCTTGTCCCCCTTGTCCCCCTTCTGGCTGCTGCGCTCCTCCTTCTTGGCCTTTTTCCGTGCAATCTTCTCGTCTTCGCCCTCGGTCCATCCGCGCTTAACCTGCCGGCCCGGCTCTAGCTGGATGCCTGGAATCTCCTCCGAGGCTACGCCGCCGCCAAGCCTGCGCCACGTCGTGAGCCCAAAGGTGGCGCTCTGCATAAAGTCCTTGTCTGCCTTTTTACCATGGCGCCTCGACTTCTTCCCCGAATGTGAAGGAGCCATATCGTCGCCGCTGCTGCTGCCGTCGTCGCTATGTTTGCGAGGCGCAAAGGACTCCTGTTCCTTCTTCTTCTGGCGTGCCGGCTGGATTCGCAGCTTCACGCCCTTGAGCACGGCGCCGTTTAGCTTGTTGCGCAGCTTGTCTGCCACAGCGCTGGGCAAGTCCACGAAGCCGAAGCGCTTCTCGGGAAAAGTCTCGAGGCCGTGATACGAGATGTTGCGAGCATCCGGCCGGACTGAGCTGGGCACGATGACGCTGAGCAGATCGGCGTCGAGCGGAGTGATGTGCAGCCGAGTGTATCCGGGATCGCTGGCAGCTGACGGGATCGCTGTCTTTTTCGAGGCCGTCGAGATTGCTTTTGTTGCTGTAGTTGTCGCGATCATGGCTGCTCCATCGCTGCGTTACGTCGCTGTTGAAAAAGAGGTTCGTTTCTTGTTCAATGGGGAGGAAAATAAAATTCCGGAAATAGTAAAGCAAAAAAAAATTGGGGGGAACTTAGAAAAGTGGAGCCATGTGACAGGCTAATGGTTTCTGGCGATTGACACTGTGCAGTATATTCACATACTAATAGTAACCAAGAACTAACACGGGCCAAGAGAGAGAGGGGAGAAGGCATTCGTTTACAGACAGAACCCCGACTTTTGCGCTTCAATGCAAGGGGAGCCGCCGGGAAGAGAGCCAAAAGAAAGAGAGAGAGAGAGAGAGAGATACAGTCAAAAAGGAAAAAAAACCAAAAGACCCGAAAGATCGCTGCACATAAAAAACCTGGCCCAGCCCTTCGCCACCTCTCCCGTCTAATATAAAAAGTGTATGCAGTCATCGTACAGCGCCCGGCATGCAGGGTCCCTTTCAGGCCTTGCCGCCCCAGGGCTCGCGAGCCTCGCCGCCCGAGGCCCGCCACCAGACGTCGCCGCCCCAGCGCATCAGGCGCTCGACAGCAGCGGTAGGGGTCATGGCGGGTCGGACGTCGAGGTAGAAGACGGGCTCACCGGTAGGCTCTGGCGGGCCCGAGTAGAAGTCGATGACGTAGCGCACCTCTTTCTCCTGGCCATTGACGTTGCGGGCGACGTACCAGTCGTGGCGATCGAAAGGTGGTTCAGTTCTGGGAAGGAGTTAGATGAGAGAGAAAGAGAGACATAAACTGTGTGTGTGTGCGGAAGCACACAGCATAGAAAGAACTCACGCAAACTTTGACGGGTACAGCCGGCCCAGAAGCTGGACAAAGGCGGCCTTGGGCGTCATGTCGCCCGGACGGCCCTGGAAGCGGAGTAGACGGGGCTCGGCTTCGGTATCGGCGCCGGCGGCCTGGTCCACTTGCTCCAGGGCGCGCGTGACGGCCGGGGCGTTCTCCTCGCCGCGACGGCTTATCTGCCAGCCGCGGGCCAGGCCGTGGCCGAAGCGGCGCTCCCAGTCGACAATCTCGGCCCAGGCGCCCTCGTTGAGGAAGTTGTGCACGGCCACCATGCTCTCGACCGCGGTGGCGTCCGTGTTGGTGTAGCCCTTGCGCAGCAGCGCGTTGTACATCTGCTGCGGCGACGGGTACTCCCAGTTGCCGTCGCCGTCGCCGCGCGGGATTGTCGACTCCTCGCGCGATGTCGGCAGGGCCACGGCCTGCTGCGGAGCTCGCTCCTGCGACAGCTCGCGGAACATGTAGTTGAGCGGGTTGAGCTTTGAGAGGGTGGACTGGGAAGAGGGAGAGGAGGAGGGAGGAGAAGGAGGCGATGGCTGTGAGGATGGTGGCGAAGACGGTGGTGATTGGCCGCTTCTCTGTGCGTGTGGAACCGGACAGCCGGACGGTGAGGAAGAGGAAGGAGAAGCAGAAGAGATGCTGCCGGCCGGAGGCGCAGAGATGGTGTGGAGGCTCAGAGCATCAACGGTCGCATTGTGCATAGGGCAGCCAGGCTGCGCGAGAGAGAGAACGAGAGAGAGAGAGAGAGTCAGTCAAGAGTCAGTCAAGGATACAGTCAGTCTGGCTGCCAGAGAGGCGATCAGAACAGCATTTCTTTAGAAGCGAGCCGCATACCGGAGGTGGCCGCACGGCCGCATTGCTCGGAGTCTGTTGAGGATGCGGGCAGGCCGTAGGTGCCGACGATGCCGCTGTATCAGCCCAGAACCAACCCATTTTGGTGTGCCTGTTGTCAGTCTGTCTGAATGTCTGGATCTGGACAGTCTGCTGGAAGATGCAAGAAAAAGAGATATCTTGTAGGGCAAGAAGGCGGATAGGGCAATTAGAGAAGGCAGTTTTTTGCAGCCTCGAATGAGGAGACTGGCGATACTCAGCAAGAATCTGCCGCCCGACACCGCCCGTAGAGTAAGTTTTTTTTAGTTTTTTTTTTAAAGAACTTCCCGGCCCCACCCGTATTAGTAAAGCCTGGAAATACGGTACCTAAAGATGGCCTAGAGAAGGCCTGGAGACCTAGAGAACAAGTACCGGATTGCTAGCTTGCAAACCAGTCCGTCCCAACTACGTCACTTTTCATTCTTTCCCTCCTCCCTCCCCCTTCTCTTTAATCGACCCTGGCAGACGGGGCCATAATGCGCAACGCCCTGTCGTGTCTGACGACCGGCAACTCCCTCGTTCTTCCTGCAATGTGCCTTTTTACGCCGCTCCAGCCATCCTCGTCCTCGGCCCTGTCTCGCTTCGCCCTGCCATGAGGCCTTTCCTGCCCGCCTTTCGGCTGGCTTCTCTTCCACTGCAGACAGCAGTGCGCCGCCAGCTCGTGCCGCGCCTCGTAACACCGCGTCATCAGCTGCTGCGGTTCCATGGTGGCAGCTCTGTGGAATACCATGCACGGCTGCCCGACGTAGCGTGGCGGGGGATGATGACCTCATCTGATTCTAGATCTGGCTCTGGATCTGGCTCTGGATCTGGCTCTGGATCTGGCTCTGGATCTGGCTCTGGATCTGGGTCCGGTTCTCGTTCCGGCTCCGGCCCACGACGGGCACGCGTCACTCTCCTGGCGGCTATCCACGGGGCGGCAGCTACTACGGCTGCTCTGGGGACGTCTGCGTTTGTGGACCTGAGCGAGACGGACAACAGCGGGACCGAGCACACGGTCGAGACGCGGATGCTGGAGGTGTCGCGCGCCGAAATTGCAAAGAAGGTCAGCCCAGACGCGTGGGGCCCAGCACGGCTGTGGCGGCAGCTGGTGCTGTTCGTCGACCTGTACGTGTGGGAGCCGCTGTGCACGGGCGTGCGGCTGGTGCAGCTCAGCTGCATCTTCATCCCGGTGCTGCTCACGGTGCCGTGCATCTGGATTGGAAGGAGGCGCCGGGACCGCGACGGCGAGCGGACGGGGGCTCTCCTGTGGTATCGGATTCTGGTGAAGAGCATGGAGCTGGCGGGGCCGACATTTATCAAGGTGGGCTCTTTCTGTGTCTTTTTTGTTTGTTTGTTTGTTTCTCTCTCTCTCCTCCCCTCTAACCTCTCCCTCTAATCTTCAGCTCGGACAATGGGCTGCCTCTCGATCGGACATCTTCCCGACGGAAATGTGTGCGGTCATGTCGAAGCTGCACTCGAACGCGCCAGCACACTCGATCCGGCAGACGCGGCTTACGGTGGAGGAGGCCTTTGGCGGACGGTCGATCGACCAGATCTTTGACGAGTTTGAGGCGGAGCCGCTGGGCGTGGGCGCCGTGGCGCAGGTGTACAAGGCGCGGCTGCGGGCGGACGTGGCGGCGGGCTCGGGCGACGTGGCGGGCGCAGCAGCAGAGCCGACAAACATGCGGGAGAACATGCGGCGGCGGATGGAGCCGCTGATCAAGAGCTCGCCGCAGCGGGTGCCGTCGTCGTATGTGGCCGTTAAAGTGCTGCACCCGGGCGTCGAGCGGACGGTGCGGCGGGACCTGCGGATCATGGGCTTCTTCGCGACGGTGCTCAACGCGGTGCCGTCGATGGAGTGGCTCTCGCTGCCGGACGAGGTCGAGCAGTTTGGCGAGATGATGCGGCTGCAGCTCGACCTCCGCATCGAGGCCGCCAACCTGGCCATCTTCCGGCGCAACTTCCGCGACCGCACCACCGCCTGGTTTCCGTTCCCCTACCCGGACTTCACCACGCGCAACGTGCTGGTTGAGGAATTCGCGCAGGGCCTGCCGCTGTCGGCATTTATGGAGAACGGCGGGGGCGTGTTCCAGCGCGATATTGCGTCCGAGGGCCTGGACGCCTTCTTGCGCATGCTGCTGCTCGACAACTTTGTGCACGCCGACCTGCACCCGGGCAACATCATGGTGCGCTTCTACCAGGCGGCCCGGCCGGACCTGTCGCTTCGGGGAAGGGGCTCTTCAGAGGGCGGCCAGAAGGGGGGCCAGCAAGCAGGCCACAAGGAGGGCCAGGATGCGACGGGAGGAGAAAAGTATACGCAGCCGCCGCCCGACGTCACAGAGCAGGTGCTCGCGCGGCTGCGGCCGCACAGACATGACCGCGCGGCCTGGGAGGCAGAGCTGGCGCGCATCGACGCCGAGGGCTTCCGGCCGCAGCTCATCTTCATCGACACGGGGCTGGCGACGCAGCTCAACGAGACAAACCGGCGCAACTTTTTGGATCTGTTCCGGGCCGTGGCCGAGTTCGACGGCTACCGAGCCGGCCACCTGATGTGCGAGCGCTGCCGGCAGCCCGAGGCGGTGCTGGACGAGGAGGTGTTTGCGCTCAAGATGCAGCACCTGGTGCTGTCGGTCAAGAGCAGCACGCTGGCGCTGGGAAACGTCCGGATCGGCGACATCCTGCAGCAGGTGCTCGGCATGGTGCGCAGCCACCACGTGCGCATGGAGGGCGACTTTGTCAACATCGTCATCAGCATCCTGCTGCTCGAGGGCATCGGCCGCAGCCTCGACCCGGACATTGACCTGCTGAGCGCATCGCTGCCGATCTTGCGCCAGCTCAGCGCTCAGGCCGGCGCCGGCTTCGTCAAGGACGGCGACTTTTCCATGCTGCGGGTGTGGGTCGGCCTGGAGACGCGGCGCTTCCTGCAGGCCAGCATTGAGGATGTGAGTTTTGATTTTCTGACGTTTTTGACGTTTTTGACGTTTTTGACGTTTTTACGTGTTTACGTGTTTACGTGTTTGAATACTTTCACTATGCACATTACTCCCGTCACTCTACTAACATAATCAGGTCGAACGATGCGTCAAGTACGATCAGCTCTCACCAAACGTCTAAGCTATGGGGCGGCAGACCCCCAGGTTTGTAAGAGTACAGCACAGCATAGAGTCGGACCAGCAGCGATCCAGTCGCAGCAAACCGACATTTCACATTCCGCCATCTAATACAATTAGACTTCTCCATGCTACATCCATCAATGGTGCAAGATTGCGTGATTTCTAGAGACATTGTAGCAACAAGACACGAATACTCACTCGTCCATTACTAGTACAGTACCCCGTACATCCATACCCGTACATACAAGTACGAAATACGAGCAGACAACAAAAAGACAACCGTCGCGAAGCCAAGAAGCGGTCGTCCGGCTTTACGTAAAACATGCCAGCGCTGCACAGTGCGAAGCGGCGAACACGGCCACACGTGCAACAACGACTTGCGGTTGCATGCAGCCAGCCCCCCTCTTCTTACGTACTTGCCGCCTGCAGTTACGTATTCCAGCGCACCATTTACGTTTCTCTTAGGCAGTCGACCTCGTCTTTGGCGGTCACACAGCGCTGAGACTTTTGCAGCTATGGGGTAATGGCTTCCTCCTCTCCTCTCAAACAGCCTCTCGCAGATCACCGCCCAGCAATGCCGTTCCCGCAATTTGCTATTTTCGGCCTTTTCATGTATTTTCATCCCTGTCATCTGACAAGAAGCTGGTCTCCGCCATCCCCCCAAAAACGGTCTTGATCATATGGCCAATTTTCAGTGACTGGTTTTCTTGGCTCTGCCTTCTGTCAGTTTTGGGGCTGCTGTCACGGGCAGGCAAGGGATAACGTCTGCAAGAACGGCCTTGTCGTGTACCTTTTCCACAGCACTTCTATGAGAGACGACTCGCTCAGCAAGTATGTCTTGCGTTGCCCGTACTCCGTACCCTCCATGTCTTTGTCATAGAAGCTCCCAAGGTTTGCCATATCCGAGTATATTAGATGAAGCCAGCCCGAGGACGAGCAACCCCCCCCCCAAAAGGCCTGCTCGTCTCAAGATGATGCCTCCAAATCCTGCTCCTTCTTCTCTATCTCTGTCCATCATCTCTTGTTTGTTCTGTCTGCCGTTCTTGAGCTATCTCGCCCTTCATGCCTGACTGCAAGACCCCCATCACCTCCTGGGAGGCCGTAGCCACCCGCGTTCCCCGGCCCGGCTTCTTCCTGGGCGACGACCATGCCGCCTGTCCGCTGGACAACGGCTTGGTCCTGCTCAGTGGCGAGGCGCTGCCGCCGTCCTGCGACCTCGGCCGGCTCGGCGTCCTGCCCCTAGAACTGCTTCACCAGATCACCGCCGACGTTGCCGAGTCTGACCCCCGTGCCCTGGCCGCCCTGCGCAACATCAACCGGGCCACGGCGGCCGTTGTGGACGGCATGCGCGACTTTGCCACCGTGGCCGCCTTCCCGCGCGCCATGGCCGCCCTGGTGCTGCTGGCTCCGGGCCCGGCCGGCACCCCAATCCCCCTGTCGGCTCTGGCAGCCTGCCTCCGCACTTCGGAATGCGCTTGCTGCCGGAGGGCATACGAAGCTTCGCGGCAGCAGGCTGCCCGGCCGACCTGCGAGACGCCTGGGACCCATCCCGACCATCCCTGCACGGCCGACATCACCTTTGGCGACTGCATCTACCTGCTGGCGCCCGAGCGCGTGTGCTACTCGTGCTTCCGCGGCTGTCCCGAGTACCTGCCGGCCTCTAGGCCAGCCTCGGCCACGTCGTCTCCGCAGCCGGACCACAACCACAACCACGACCACGACCACGACCACGACCACGCTCTCGCTCTCGCTCTCGCTCCCTGGGCCACAACTACCGGCAGCCGGCCCACCAGCATCCGCGTGCCCCCGGGACGGTATGGCGTGCTGTCTGACGCGGAGCAGCCGACGGAACTCTATGACATGCGGCAGGCCTGCCGTGGCTCCGACGCTGTGGCGGACACGACGATGGCGAACACGATGGAGCCCGGCAGCGGCGCAAAGATGTCGACTGCGGCGCCACATGCTGATGCACACCTGGGCCAGCCTGCGCCCATCCGATATGCGGCTGTCATTCCGGGCCCGTATTGGGAGGACGAGGACGAGGACGAGGACGAGGGCCCGAACAGAAAGCCGTCGCTCGACCGCGGCTATGGCTGCCTCGCCTGCATGCACACCGACCGCAGAGCCGGCCACCGCGGCTGGGCCAACCCGCTGACGCGCTACACGAAGAAGGGCCTGCAGCGGCACGTTGAGGACCCGCGGTTCGGCGGGCGCGTGCTGACCTGGCGCGACGCTGGCACCGGCATCGTCTACTACGAGCACGACGCGCCGCGGCTCAACCGGTACCCGCCGCTGCCCGAGTTCGGGTCGATGGCGGACATGGCGCGCAGGTACAGCAGAGGGAGGTGCGTGCCGAGCAGCTGTGGTGGCAGAACGGAAACTGCTGGTCCTGGCCGCCGGGACATGACGACAGCAGGGACGACGACGACGACGACGACACGACGTGTGCGCGCCTGACGTGAAACGAACGACAAGACGAGAAAACGAGACAAAAAAAACGGCATATCGGCTGCATGGATTTGGGGGGGTTTTGGCGTCTAAAAGTGTACCTTTTTTTTGTATTTCTCTTTTCTCCGGCTGTACTTTTTACACGGAATTGCAACATCATGACAGCATATTTTGGGGAAAAGCATGCAGCCTGTACCCGGGTATTGAAAAAGACCACACGAAATGCAAAGGGACGGCAACAGAAAAGAAAAACCGCTGCAGGCAGCTGTCTCGTGTGATTCTTTGCATGATCTATTGAGTCCGTTTGCGTCTACGACGTATGGATACGTCGTATTTTGTCCTGACGAGCCAATAATTCGCAGATGGGCAGACTTACTATGTAGAAGATACCTTATCTTCCGTACCAGCCTAAGAAGACGCTGAAGACTTCTTTTCCGAGAGATGCCGGCTTAGAACATGTCTACGCTAAAGAGGACATAATCATTCTGTCACTGATAGTTCGAGCGGGTACAACCGACGAAACGGCGGACGCAAGGCTGCCAAGCCAGGCTGGGCGATAGTGCGACGACTTGCGGACTGCGGGAACATAGCATCGAAGCCTGGTGTGCTCTAGAAGCCCGAGAGTGATGATTGCTGTGTACGAGTACGTTGCTGTCACACTTCTACCTTATTATACAAGTACGACGTAGTAGTCCTGTTTTATTAGTGCTCGCACTAACACTAATAGTATTCTTTTACTGAGTGAGGATACCCCCCTAAAGTTATAAGCCACGAGGAACAAATATTGCATCCCTCCGTAATAAACTGAAGATTGCCCTAATAGTCCAAAGCATGGACTTTCCCCTGGCACCACCCCAGCAGAACTGGGACTAGTTGGCACGTTGCATCTGCAGCATTCTGGCACCTTGCCTGTTTCTGCTCTGTTGTCCGCAGCCACGAGGTCAGAGCGGGTTGAAGAATACGAAAACCGGGTCCCCATGCTACTTTGGGGAGATTGGATGGACAGGGGGCTGTCGCTCTTGGGCCCTGCAGCTCATGATGGATGAAATGACGAAAGGGGGGGACCGTGACCGCCATACCCAGTAAGCGAGCGGGGCTGCTACTCCTCGTATGTGCTGGTGCAACAAGTAATGCGTGATTTCCTTTTACCGAGATCTATCATGATCTCTGCGAGCTGAACAAGGGAGGCAGCAGAAGCAGGAGTAGCAGCAACGAATGGGCTTCTCGCAGCCTCTGCCTCGAATTCTTTTTTCTTGTGTGGTATTTGGAATTTGGTACGATTTTCGAGGGAAAGCGATTGCATGATTTTGAGAAACAAGCTGGCGAGAGTACGAGATATCTCAAAAACACAGCAGAGACGGCACAGCAGCAGCAGCCACCATGGAAATGCAGGCGACAACACGCACACCCAGCAGTAGCAGCCGTCAGCCAGGCGGCTCTCTGGAGGCACCATCGGCCGAATCACAGCAGCGGTATCCTCCGCCGCAGACACCCGCGTCGCTCTATCTACGGCGACAGCAGCAACAGCAGCAACAGCAGCAACAGCAGCAGCAGCAGCAGCAGCAGCAGCAGCCAATGTCTTCTTCGTCGACGGCCAGAAGGAGTCGACAGACGTCCATGGTCATGTTCATGCCGACCGTCCCCGACGATGAGGACGAGGTCTATTTTCCGCTGTCGCCGCCACCACCGCCGCCACCGCGACCATCACAGCCACTACAGCCACGGCGGTCGTCACAACAGCTGCCGTCACAGTCCCTGCAGCCGCCGCAGCCTGCTGCATTTTCTGACTCTGCAGTCGTGGACGGCCGCTTACTTTACGTCCGCCAGTCCCACAGCAGCCTTGCCAGCAGTGGCCTGCTACCGGACACAAGCATCTACCGCAATCAGCAATACCAGCAGCAGTACCAGCAACAATACCAGCAGCAGTACCAGCAACAATACCAGCAGCAGAACCAGCTGAATCAGCAGTACCAGCAACAACAGCAGAGCGAGCGCCACCACCGCATCATACACGAGAGCGCTTCTGGCCCGCCGTCCGTGTACTGGTCCGACGACGGAACCAGCGTCACCAACACCAACCCTGAGACGGCCACCATCCGCACGACCGGCACCATCAGTACAACCACGAACCCGTCCGCGTTTACGTTCTACCGGGAAGGCACGCCGCCCCCGCGACATTACGACGACGATGACGACGACTATGATGACGACGACGACGATTATGTCTATGATGAGGACGAAAGCGAGAGGAATCGCGGCGGAGGAAGCAAGAGCGTTTCTCGCGTGTCGTCATGGACCGGCGGTAGAAAGGGCAAGCAGCAGCAGCAGCAGCAGCAGCAAGAGCAAGAGCTAGAGCTGGGGGTAGCAGCGACGACGACAGGAGCAAAATCGACGACGACGACGACAGCAGCGACAACAGCAGCGAAGACAGCAGCAACGACGACGACAGTGGCGATGGCAGCAGCAGAAAAAACAGACCGGACCGGCGACGGAGCCAGGCGCCTCACAGCCGGCACAGACTCGGGCGTCGAGGACCGCCGCACCACGGCCGACTTTGAGTTTGTCAACGGCCGTTATGTGCCTCCCGGCCTGCGCGAGGGCCGCATGCCCGGCCGCATCCCTCCCAGCTCGGCCGCGCTGGGCCTGGAGAAGCCACGCCGCAGCGCCTTCCGGCCAAATGTCGATCCCGACCTTGGCGGCGACGGTGCCAGCAGCAGCTTCCGGCGGCCGCGCAGCCGCGCGTACTGGGTGGCCGTGGTGGTGATACTGGTAGCCATCGCGGCGGCCGTGATCGGCATAGGCGTGGGCCTAGGCGTGAGCCTAAGCAAAAAGTAAAAGGTGAGGAAGGGAGCAGAAGAGTTCATTTACCTATTTCTTTTTTCCTTTTTCTTTCCTTTTTCCTTTTTCTTTCTCTTTTCCTTTTTCCCTTTTCCTTTTTCGTTATCCTTTCTTCGCCTTCTAACCAACAATTCTGTAGAGCTAGACAGAAAATGTTTTGATAGAGACATTTACGGATGCCGTCTGATCCGTTGACTGGAACGAGATTAGGCAAAGAATAGGGAGACGAAGAGGACAAACAACAGCAAACAGCAAAACAAAAAAGATAGTCTACGGACAAAGAAGAGCGGCCGTGTTTTCGCTTTATGATACCCACACACACACACACACACACACACACATACATACAGCTTCATCCAGCTTTACATAGTAGATTACACATATGCATTTTTAATGTCTATTCTTAATCAAGTAACACGCTGAAATATCGCTGGAGAAGAGGCACGGGACGTGTGGAGCGGCCTCTGCATATACGATCTCTGTACGAAGTTATGCGGAGCAGACCATGTGAGACTAGAATTGTACAGACGTCTTCACGCCTTTTTTGGCCAAAGATCGGCAAAGAGCCCCAGTTCCGCGTCTCGGCGCCATCTGCTGTGATATCACTACGCGCTCTACTATGACATGAGTACTCCGAGTACAAGTAATAATCACTCGTAGTAAGTAATACGTACTGTTGCATACGGACACTCCGTTATCACCCGTACTCGGAAACGGAGACAATGCCGTTTTTGGAGCTGCAGGACGGCCCTGCCAAGTGCTACAATAAACAATGCAGCCTGGGCTATACCAGAACGCTGGGAAGCAATATGTATGGGGGGGGAGGACCCGCCGGGGCCTGTACATACATAGTAGTACTCGTAGGGATCTGAGCGTCCAGCACGATATCACCTCACGTGCGGCTCCTTTGTGCCGAGTTTTGTTTTGAGCAATACGAGTACTCGCGCACAGGATGGCATGTCCTGCCACTCTGTGCCGCCTCGAGCCTTCAAGAGGTCCATCCTTGGCGGGGGTGAGCCCGGACGTGTCGGGGCAGAGCGTCGAAGGAGCTTGGCTTCTGGCCATCAGCCAGTCGTAGCACTGACGACGCCGGCGCGGCACTGTCAGCATCAGCTGGAGCCCCAGGCTGGTTCTGGCTGCTCATTAACGCAGCCTCTTCGACACCGCATCACGCTTCCACACTACGAGTAAAGGCCATGAAGTCTGGCTTAGTAATCAGATGCAGAGGGCCCCCTTCTGCTTTTCCTCTGTACGAGTAGACGGGCGCACTCTTCCATCACCTGGAGAAGGGGGGCGGAAAATCTCAAAGTAAATTTAGGCGGCGTTCTTTCGCGGAACTGCAGATCGTCAGGCCGATCATCTTGAGCATGCGGGAGCTTTGCCACTTTAAGCACATATGGGCCCTCCGCCTCCAAACATGACCTGCCAGCAGTAGCCATCGTGGCCGCTGCCGAGACGTTTGATAAAACGAGATTGTGCCGAGGTTAAACGCACATTTTCGCAGTCGCAGATTGCGAAAGTCGTTTGCTGTACTCGTACAGCCAGGGGTCCAGCAATGGGGCTGTCATCGCGAGACGGCCATCGGACAGCTGCATTTTGGCATGGCACCTGTTATGTGTTTCGACCGTAGCTACGACGTACAGTTAGCTCTTTGATATTTAGAAGTATCTTTAGTTACTATTGCGTCCGATTTAGAAGAATTCTCCCTGGGCGAATGTGGTGGTATTCTTATCAACTGGCTTTGCCTGCTACTACTCGTACAGAGTATGCCTGCAGCCAAGTGCTACGCAAAACGCATTCTAGCCAGTAATGGCAGGGCCTCGCCCACCACTATGCATGTCGGCACATCCCATTCGTGATAACAGACACGAGCTTCGCCGAGGTACCGAGACGATTCTATCTTGCAGCAAGTCTGCCGGCGCTCTTCGCGTTCTGTGACTTGCAAATCCTGCTTACTACTCGTAGTGGCCGCTATACGAGTCATGAATACCAGAACACACGGCAAAGGAATACAGGACAGCATTATCCATCGTTTCTAGACGCAACCCCGACTTGATATCCGCCAGCATTTAGTGCGCAGACGACGGTTCGCCGAGAACGGGTCGCTGCGAACAAGAGGACCCGTGGGCTAACGACGGAAATACTCTGTATTTGCAGTAGAACCAGTTCTTCTACTACTTAGCAGCAAGGCTAGCGGCAATCCGTCGAGGTTCTAGCCTGTTGATTTTTGCAAGAAAACACAACTGCGCCGAGGGACGGCAGCGGCTGCATTTAAGTCAAAATGAATGCATGGGTGGAATCGTGAGTTCCTGTGTACGAAGTTCCTACCTCGCACTATGTATAATACTATTATCCCGTCCACATCTTGGGCGTTGTACTGTATATGGAGTTCCCTCGAAATACAAAGGCAGAGAGGCGAGAAACGTGCATTTGCCCCTTGCTAAGTAAGCCCAACGGGAATTGTGGCCGTCAGCCGTCCCTGAGCCGTCATTGGACAGAGAGGGGACGGAACGGAATCGTGCATTTCAGGGGTCGGCCAATTCGCAAATCAGCGTTAAGAGCACTAACAAGAAGTAGTCTCTAGACCTACTACGTATCGTAGACCTGGTAAAACGGGCAAGACAAAACACACCGGCCAGCGGGGGAAAAAAAAAAGAGAGAGAAAGTACCGTACGTCGTACCTTAATCCTCTATTCGGTCCCAGACTTCGCTGTCTCGTGGTCGCATTTCTGCATTTCTCGACACATGCATGCTGTTCTGCCGTACAGGGATCGGCAAGGCGGCGCCCACTCTGAACTCGAGACAGAATAATCTTACATAGCACAAGCAACCACCATCTCGCCCTTTCCCTTCCTTTCCTTCCCCCCTTCCCCCCATTCTACATTCTCCATTCACCATTCTCCATTCTTTTGCCTTGAAAATCTCCTCCACTTCCTATTATCCATCGCTGCGACTCATCCCCTTCACCTGCAGCGATCGTCTGTAGCAGCTCGTGTCTAGCCTCCTCCCACTGCTGGTTGTGCTTTTGGTAAGGCTGCCTGCAGTGTTTTGCTTGCTTTCTTTTTCTGTCTCTGATTTGCTTCTTATCTTTTTGTTTTACCCTTTTTTTCTCTTCGGCTTCGGCTTCGACTGACCTTTCCTTTCGCATGTCTAGTATTAGGGCCAACGTCAATGCCCATACATCCGCCTTCTCCAACCCCCTTTCTGCACCTTCTGAACGACGCTGGCCTCCCGAATCCTCCTTATTCCCGTCTTCAAACAAAGCTGCTCTGGTCGCGCCAGCCCCTGACTACCTACCATAAACAGTACAAGCGCTCAACGCTTTGCGACATCTGCTACAAGACTCTCAACTCATGCACTCATTTCTTCGAAGTCGACGGCCACTATTCCATCGCATCTGAAAGACCATCTGTTTCCGTTGGACGTCCGTACCAGCTTGCGCCGGCGCCAGTGGTTGCTGTGCTCTCTCATCTGGTATCCTTTACGTCGTACTCTCTTAACCTACTGCGCCTCTCTGAAAGGGCCTGCTGCATTCAGCTCGATTTAGCAGCTCAATAAAACAAGCGGATCGGATCCGGAAGGAATAGGCAGGCCATAAGCAGCAAGCAGCCCAACATGGACGACTCCACCGGCCCAGCCATCTCCCCTATCCTGCGGCAATCCCATCCTCATCCTCATCAGCAGTCTCGTCGCAAGAACGCGCACAATACTGCCTCCTCTTCTTCTCCTGCCAATGGCCGTGGGCTACCGTCGTCTCACGGAAGCGCCATCTCCCCAGCGTCGCCCGAGGTCATCTCTTCGCTCATAACAAGCCTGTCGATCAAACCGAAGCCTTCTGGCGCCCAGTTCGACGGCCCTGCAAACTTCTTGCAGCCGCTCTCCTTCTCCAGCGCCGGCCTACTTTCGCCCGACGGCGGCTCTTTCGGTGTGGACTACGGTGCCTTCACAACTCCCGCGACCACAGACGAGCCTGACGGGAGCGTTCCTCTCGACGAGCTTGCCGCTAGCCCGCCTGTCATCCGGACTGCCAAACCGCCCAGCGGCTTCTCTCCCCTCACGGCGCCCAAGTCGCCCGTGCGCGACTCGTCGTCTCCCGGCGGGCTTAAGTCTATCCTGACGGGTCGCTCGACCTCCCGACCGTCTTCCAAGGGCTCGTCGGTGTCGCGCGATGCCGACACGCAGAGCATCGGCAACCTGTCAGTCGAGCGCGGCGCCGTGTCGCCCGTACCTGAGCTGAGGAGGAGATCTTCACACGACAGCTGGGGAAAGAAGACGGCGCGATCGAGCAAAGGTCTGATGTACATGAGCAGCAAAGAACGCCTGCGCGAGAAAGACGCGGAGAAGAAGCGGATCAGCATAGGGGCTGTCGGCACTGACCGCCTGAGTACCTCTGGTACCATCTCTCCGCGGCCTGATGCGTTTCTGGCTGAGGAGCCCATCAGCGAAGAGTCTCCCGCCGAATCTCCCTACATCATGGAGCTCCCTCGAGGATCCATTGACAACGGGGCGCCGAGCCCCCACATCATTCCTGCTCGCGACTCGAGCCTCCGCAAGACAAACTCTAATGCTAAACGGTCCTCACGGCGCTCTTCAAAGCACAAGAACGAGCCTTCATCGAGCGACGTAATCCAGGAGATCGACGAGCAGCATATCAGCAGAGCGGCAGCGGTGGCGGCGGCGGTGGCGACAGGGGCAACAGTGGTGACAGGCGACGGCCAGCCGGCTCAAGCCGATGTGGGGAGGAAGAGCACATATCTTGCCAGAGGCAGAAGATCACCCATGCCGATGGGCGACGAAGAGCTAAAGGTGCTGCCCAGCCGACATCACAGCAAGCCGAACGACAGCCACCGTGGGTCCGAACTGCCAAGATCGTTCTCGCTGTCAGGATCAATCCGGCAGCGGAACGATACGACCAGCTACCCGACGAAGGAGGAGGATGACATTGAAGACGGCGCCCCGTTTCCGGCCGTCTCGCAGGGCCGTCGCCGATCTGGCCAACACGCGCATGATGCTGCTGCCGACGGCAAGGCGAAACGTAGCAGCTCGAAGCTGAAGCGTCTCTCGGGCCCGCTGAGCCCGCGTCTGGACGACAAAGCCGGCGGGAGTGCGGTGGAAGGGTCAAAGAAGGGCAGACCTAGCATCGAAGACACGCATGTGATGTACGAGCGCCCGGAGAGCGCAGACAGTATCGACGACGCTGTCGAGGCATATCTGTGCTCGCCGCGCCTGTCACAGAAGATCCGCCATCCGCAGACCGGCCGCATAATCTCGTTTTCGGAGGTGGGAGACAGCGACGGGTCGGCTGTATTCTGCTGCGTCGGCATGGGGCTGACGCGGTACATCACCGCGTTCTACGACGAGCTGGCCTTGACGCTGAAGCTGCGCCTCATCACGCCGGACCGGCCGGGCATTGGAGACAGCGAGCCGTATGCAGACGGTACTGCCACACCTCTGGGCTGGCCAGGTACGTGACTTGACATTGTTTTGGTTTAGTTCGGTTCGTTTAACTTTCTGGCTGCTGACTTTATTTTTTCTCTGCAGACGACGTATATGCGATCTGCCAGGCTCTCAAGATCACTAAATTCTCTATACTGGCCCACTCGGCCGGAGCCATCTACGCGCTGGCCACAGCCCTGCGCATGCCTCAACACATCCGCGGACGCATCCATCTGCTGGCGCCGTGGATCCCGCCATCTCAGATGTCCGTGTTCGGCTCGTCGGCACAGACGCCTCAGCCGCCAACAAATGCGATCCCGACGTCGCAACGTATTCTGCGGGCGCTCCCAACCCCAATATTGAAGGCGGCAAACTCGAGCTTCATGAGCGCGACGAGCAGCTCCATCACGTCGAGCCTGCCCAAGACGCCCAAGCGGAAGCGCAAGTCGAATGCCAATCTGGCCAAGGAAAGGGAGAAGGACGCGCACAAGAACCACCCGCTGCCGACGGAGAACAAGGAGAACCTCCTGGCCATCAGCAGTGGCAGCCAACCACATGCAGGCAGGGACCAGGCCGGCCTGGAGGAGATGGACCGGATCCGGCCGCGCGGCACGAGATCCAACTCGACAGCGGGCATGGCAGCGGCGGCAGAGTCGCCGAGCGGTGGTGGTGGTGGTGGTGGCAGCCACGGCGGCCACGGCGGACATGGGTACCACCACCACCGCAAGGGACCGTCCGGCGCCGGGCACATGTCGCGCGAGTCGGCCGTGCTGGCGGCGGCGGCCAGCGCCATCGCCGAGCGGGAACGGCAGGCCCTGTACGACACGCGGCTGACGCACGCGATCTGGGAGCTGGCCACCACGGGCGCCAACCCAGCCGTGGACCTGCTGGTGTGTCTGGAGCGGCGGCACACCATTGGCTTCCGCTACGTCGACATCACGCGGCCCGTGATCATCCACCACGGCTCGCGCGACGCCCGCGTGCCGGTCGAGAACGTCCGGTGGCTCGGCAAGACGATGCGCCGGTGCGAGGTGCGCGTGCTCGAGGGCGAGGAGCACGGCCTAATGGCCAGCGCCTCGGTCATGGGCGGCGTGCTCATGGAGATTGCCAAGGAGTGGGAGGACTGGGGCCGCTTAACGGGAGCGTCTGGCCGCGGCCGCGAGGGCGCGCGCGAGCGCGACGAGCGCGGCCGTCGCGGAACAGTCGGGATGGCTCGCTGAGAGGCGGCGTTTCCTCTCTCTCTCTGTTCTGATTCCTCTCCCTGTGTTTCTGTGTGTCTCTTTCCCTCTCCCTCTCTCCGTCCTTTTCTCTCTCTCTCTGGATATTGTCCGAGCATCATGGCTGGGACGCACGAGCTGACGACATGTGGCATGCGCTCATTATGGTTCCCCTTCCTTTCTTGCTTTTCTTGTCTGCGATCTCGTTGCGATTTGTCTGTTTTTATTTTATTCTTCCCTCTCGCCCCTTACTAATATTGTACCATCTTGTAGTACCTTATCTGCCCTGTGCTTTTTTTTATTTATAATACCATGTACAATGCGAAGTGGGGGGATCGAACTTTTTTGGGGAGGGAGTTTCTTTTCTTCTTGTTTGAGAAGGGAGCAAGTTATGTCTGCATTAAAGGGAGGCAAAGATCACTAAGTCGGCGAGGGAGGACAAGCCCGTGCGGTCTCATACTGTTTGGCTGACTATATCTTGGATAATTAGCACACGGCACAGGAAGGGAGGGGGGACCTATGGAAGGGTAATAGTTAGCAGAGCCGCCAAAGGGAGGTATGAGCAAGTTAATATTAAAAAATACAGTATAAAATAAAAATTGCAGGTGGCAGTGGTGGTAGTTGCTGCGATTGCTCCTGCCCTAGCCGGACAGTTCAAACAGTCCTGGATGACACAGTAAGCAGCAATGCATGTACTGCCAGCTGTCAAGTGGCTCTTATCACTCGTGGTATTCTGGGACGGAAGGCACGTCGCGGTCGTTGCTGCATCATTCACACAGTATATATATAGATGGCAGTTTCCTATAAGATCCTCATGGTACAGAACATTCTCACAATCGAATAGTCAAACCAAGACAAAAAAAAAGACTGATAAGCTCCAATATATCAGCAGGCCGTTGCTGGGTATTAACCTCCCTCCCCTCCCATTCCGTTTAGAGACCAAGAACCGAGACATTTTGCAAGAGATCAAATGCGATACAAACTCCTAGAAGAGATCGTCCTCGTCCAGGGCCACGTCCCACTTGCGTGGCGACAGCTTGCGGATGACCTTTTTGGGGCTGCCGTTATGAGGACCAGCAGCGGCGGCAGACTTTGCCGACCGGCCTGACGCATCGCTGCGCCGGCCTCGACCGGCACGGAGGTCGCCGCTGCTGTCGTCGCCTCCAACACGCAGCTGCTCCATTCGACGACGGAGGCTCATCTCTTCCGCAGCAGCAGCAGCTGCTACAGAAGCAGCGGCACCGGGGGTGCCGTTGGGAGTGCCGCCGCTGGGAGTGCCGATGGGCGTGGTGGATGGCGAGGCAGCAACGGCGGCAGTGGGCAGGTCGTCGCGCTCTCGAAGAGGACGACGCTTGCTGGGCGACCGGGCCGTCAGCTCGCGCCGCATGACCAGCAGCTCGCGTCGCAGCCGCTCGTTCTCCTGCTCCAGGTTCTCGACCAGCACGTTCTCCTTGTCCTCGTGGTCGCACCCGTTGCTATTACCGTTGTCGTCTACCGCGATCACCAGCCGCTCCATCACCTCGACCTTGCGGTCCCAGTGCGCCTCGTTGCGCTCCTTCTCTGCCTCTAGGCTGGCCTTCCATCGCGCCATCTCCAGCGCCAGCCGCTGCTCGTACTCGACCGCACAGTCCTCGCGGATCTCCTGCTCCAGCTCCAGCATCCGGTCTGTCGCCGACAGCAGGTGCGCCTCCGTCTCCGACCGCCGTGCCACCTCCTGCTCCAGCAGCGACCGGAGATAGTCCATCTCCTCGGCCATCCGTGCAATCTCCAGCGCCGCAATCTCCATCGTCACGCGCTCGTCTGACATGGCCGACGACGCGTTGCTCATCGGCGAAAACGTCCGCGTCGCTATCCCTGACCCTGCTCCGCTACCCGGCGGGAAGAACGGCCGCTGGTGGTTCAGGTTATTATTGTTGTTGTTCTTGTTGTTGTGATGGTGCTGCATGTGACTGCTGGCGGGGGTCGGCATGGTCGGCGAGAGAGACCGTGGGTATTGGCCGGCTGATGCTGCCGTTCCTGCTGCACCTGCACCTGCACCTGCTGCGGCCTGAGAGCCGTTGCTGATACTGCTGCTAGCTAGAATGGTCTGCGTGATTGACGGAATGCGCGGCACTGTGATCTCGCGTGCCAGCGCGCCATACCGCAGAATCTGCGACGTCGCGTTGAAGTCGCCGTGCGGGTCGGCCGTCACAATCATGACTCCCTTCTGTGGGTTCCTCCGCGTCGACGGCTGCGTCACGGACGGGAACGAGTTGGAAAAGAGCAGTTCCGTCAACTTACACTGCCGGAAAGGCACCACATTCGTCTGCTTATGTCAGCATATGCTCTCTCTTTCTGCAAGGCTTCCAATCCCAAACTCCCACCATAAAACTCACTTTCCCTGAGCTGCCGGAATCGCTCTGCATCTGCAGGCATTGCCCCAGATACATGAGGCTCTCGTTGATCTTGCCAGCCTCGGCCAGAGTTGCTCCCGCCGTCTTGGCATCGCGCGCCCGCTCACTGCCGGCCAGATCCACCACCGTCAGCGTGCTGCCGCTCCACGGCGCGTTTGCCCGGGCGCGTCCACTGCCGCTCGGCCGCTTCTTCACCTCGACACAGACAAAGCCATGGCTGCGCGAGCTGACGCTGTTGCTGCCCGTGCCCGCCACCCGCCGCTCATGCAGACCGGCCTCTAGGACGGTCAGCGCCTGCTGCAGGCTGCTGCACACAATCTTGCGCAGCCCGGCCACAACCTTGCGGTCCGGCGACATCTCCGTGCTCTTGAACAGCAGCGGCCGACGCCGGTACTCCTTGCTGCCGGCAGCCTTCGTCGCGGGTGTCAACAGGTCGAAGATCCGGTCGTTGTATACCTCATACATCGACACCAAAACCGCATACTGCGCTGCCGGGTCGCTGCTGACGTGGACGCTGCTGACGTCTGGCTGCTGCGGGAAGGCTGACGGCCGGTGCAGCAAGAGCCGGCGCGGAGCCGGCCCAGCAGACGGCGCGCTGCCGCCGTTTACAGAATACGAATGCTCGCCCTGTAAAGAAGATGACTGCGTTTTAGCACTGCTTTTCTTGTTCTGGTGTGCCGACGCCGCCGTAGCGGCCATGAAAGGCCTTGGTATGTTACTCCTGGACGGTGTCCTGAGTGTGGCCATGGCGCTGCGACGACCACTTTGTCGCCCTCCAGGCCGCCGGAGGAGAAATTCATTCTCCATCTCTTCGGGTGGCACCACATAGTCCTCCCGACGCACAATCCTGACACTGTCTTGTCCACTGGGACTGGTTGGGAACTTTCCGGGTATCGGCAGCCCACTGAGGCTGCTGATTCTGCTGGTACCGTTGCCAGTGCTGGAGCTGGTGTTGCTGTCGGCCTGGCCGCAGCCGTTTTCTAGGGGTGGTAACAAGGGAGGAATATCAGACGGGAAGAAAAGAGTCCGTACAAGCATTGGTGTTGGAGCCCGCGAGCTGGGACGAGAAGGCGCGGTGGAATCACCGTATACAGAGTCCAAAAAGGCCGGTGCGCTGTAGATCGTTGCTTCTGATGCGTCTGACGCGTGGATCGACGTCTCCAGCGATGGAGATGCCGTGCAATCGACGATATTCTCGCCGATGGAGCGGAAGATGACGTCGAGCGAGAGCTGTGTGAGGCCGCGCTGCGAGCGGGAGCCAAGGATCGTGTGTGACTGCAGATATGAAGGTCAGTACCAGTTTTTCTATGCTTTCTCCCTGCTCTGCTTTCTCACCTTGCCGGAGCCTGTGACGCCCAGAGTGGCCAGCAACGCGTCGGTGCCTTCGCCGCCGTGCGGAGCCAGCACGCCCTCGATCAGTGGCACGACGCCCGTGCAGTGGAACACATCCAGCTGCGTGGCGTCCTCCTCAAAGACGCGCGTGAAGCCAAATTTCTCGATTGCGCGCCGCCGGTCGTTGGGCGGGTTGAGGCGGATGTGCGTTGGCGACGTGGAAGGAGCGTCGGTAGCGGGCGGCTCGACATTGAGAAACCGGTCGGCCGTGGCGGCGCCTGGCTGTGGAGGACGCAGGCGTAGAAAGACCTGGAAGAGGTTGTGGGACTTGGACGAGGTCGCGTCCATGGCGGGCAATGGGAACGAGAGACGAGAGAACAGAGAACAGCGGCGAAGACGAGGGATAATATGCAAAGAGAGAAGAAAATATGCAGGTACAGTACGGAGCAGGTGGAAGAAACGCGGAAGACGTGCAGAAGGAGTTTCTGCTCGTGACTGGATACAGGCAATAAGATTATAAGATACCAAAGATACAATCGTACAGGTACTCATACTGTAGAAGCGTGTGCACCGACTTTTGCAAGATAGGTATTTACGACTACCTAATCGGGACTGGGTTTGCTGACCGGGCAACAGAATAGCGATAAGATAAGGGGCTAGCAGCTTTTTTTTTATCTGACTTTTTTTTTTTACGGAGCCGCTACCATTATCAAGAACCCCGCAATCGGGAGATCAGGAAATCGGGGACGAGCACGCATAGGGCAGCGATGCGCCTCCCGCCTTGTGAGATGGATGGATCATGACTCACCTTTGGAGACTCATATTGGCCCGTTACAGTGACTCGATCCTGGACATCTGAGCTCTTCTCTGTTTGTTCGAGTCATTGCTATTTGCTCATGCTCGATTGGTGGCACAGTGGGTGAGCGCGCTATGGTCCAGAGCCGAGATGCTGTCATATTTTATTTTTGCTGGACTAAGAGCTTTAGTGGCATGTGGCTGAATGGTAAAAGCCTGACAGATGACAGAAAAATGTTGCTTGATGCTCTAGTTTTTTATTCCTTCTGTCGAGGATCCGCTCTGTCTGCGTGTCCTTCCACCCCCTCCAGCAGATGCAACGCAACTGTGCTGCTGTTCTTCTGCATGGCATCTGGATGGCACTATGGAGCCCATTCTGGGTCCTACCTATTAATATCAGCCATTTTTCTGGGAGTTGCTTCGCAGAAAGCACAGACATGGTGCGCCGAGGACAAGAGAACCAAAATGCAGAGTCAGCCGCATTGGCATGTGAACAGTCTGGAGAGTGCGAGGTTCTGTAGACGGGACGGCGCGTCTGCACCGCAATGACTGGGCAGAACAGGCAGAAAGTAGCCAAAGCAGCCAGAGAGCAAGAGAAGCCAGAGAAGCCAGATAGAATATCAAAAGTAGCGGTGAACAATGCATCAAACTCGTACATCTCGACGACAAAAGCCGTTTGCCGCCAGCACAGCCAATGGCAGTTGTCGCAGTCGCCGCGCCGTGCAATATGTAATAATATAACGGTATTATTACGGCCTCGACTGCGAGTACTCGTACGTCGTATGAGCCTGCTAAGGTACAGAGCCCTCTGTGGGTAACCTGCGCGTGTCTTGTGCTGCACTCGCTGACGACAGAGGACGCTCTCTAGCCTGGCATTAGTGCCAACCGGCACTAAAAAGCACTAAAAAAAGTCGAGGAAAAGTGGGCCTGGTTCTGAAAAATATCTTTCCCGCCATTTCCCTCTCCTTTTGCTTCGTTGCACTCTTTCCCTCTGTCTCTCAAACGACAGCCAATCCCCCTCAACCCCCCCCCGAAGTAAAGACAACGAAGTCGACCTACGCCCTCAGAGCCCCTTGAACCCCCAAACGAAAACTTTGTCGAGAATTTCCCAAGATGTACAAGGCCGTCGCTGAGCTGTAAACGCCCACTGCGGGATGCCGTCTCGGACGGTGTCCTGCAGTCCACAGCCTCAACGACCAGTCCTCAAGCCAAGAATCTTTGCCAATTCACCACTCTCGACAATAGCTTTCCCAATTCCAGGCTTTGCTGCTGTCCTGGTCCGCCTCTCCTCCCAACCGAGCAGATCCCTTTTGTGGCGGACAGACAGACTCACTCTCCCGCGACATATGCCCCGACTCTGAACACAACGAAACTGAAAATCAAAATACCACAACCGCTTCTGATTCGTCTTGCATTCGTCTTTCAACACTCTGTTCACTATACTAGGCCCCCTTGGACCTTCTCTACGTCTCTGCCCACCCTGACCTCTGATTTTATACGGATTTTTATATTCTCTCCTATCCTCCTGTGGAGCCTGAATTTTACTCTCCCCCCCCAATCCGGCAAAAACGAATGCAAAGTGGCACCATATATCTGCCACAAACTTGCTCCAAAACTCACGGCCCGTCTATGAACAAGAGGGCCATAGAGCTGTATACCGAAACATATCGGTTAGGCCTTCTTGTTTGATTTTATCAGCTGCTGTATTGTGAATCTGGGGATTTTTTGACCGCCAAGTTTGTGCGGTAGCCCTTTTTCGGATCTCCATACCAGAGCAATCCCACACAAAAAAATAATTCATACCCTGCATTATGTCCCGAAACATTCGGCGCAAGGCTGCTGTGCCCCCACGCCGCAAGAACCGTCGGGACTCCACATCCTCCTCCTCGTCTCTCGACCTCTCGTCCGACGGTGGGTACTCTGTCCTCGATGAGGTGAGCGACTCTGAAGACGAAGACGAGGATGGGGTGGATGCGACCGAGGAGAAGTACATCATCAAAGATGTAGCCAAGAGCCAACATGTGCGGACGTCTCCTCCTCGGCCCAGAAGCCAAAGCGAAGATGAAGATGCCGACAAGGAAGACGAGGACGGCAAGGTTGAAGATGAAGACGATGAGGACGACGATGATGAGGAGGACGACGATGATGACGATGAGGACGACGACGGGGACGGCGAGGAGGAGGAGGACGATGGCGACGAAGATGACGAGGATGGCGAGGACGCAGACGACAATATCAGCTGGAACGGCATAGCGACCGAGTCTGAGGCGAACCACGGCGGCGCGTCTCTTCTGCCAAAGCGCCAGGTCCGCTTTACCGGAGTGCCGGACAGCGACAGCGACTCCACAACGACAGAGCTGTCAGACGTGGCCGCTGAGTTCTTCCCCGACATCTTTGTCGAGCAGAACTCGCTAGACCCGGCCTTCCGCCGCGAGATCGAAGACGAGTCCGACTCCACAGTCAGCTCCTCTTTCTGGGACTACTCTTCCGCCTACGGCCATGCCGCCAGCGGTGGAGGTGCCCTTCTGACCGCCCCCTTCTCTGACGACGAGCCGGCAACACCGGCTACAGCCAGCAACAACCATGGCTTTGTATTTGGCTCCGCAGTGCCGCCCTCCACCCCGCTTCCCCCGGTGGCCGAGGAAGTGGAAGATGAGGCAGAAGAGGAGAGCCAGGAGGAGGACATGGACGGTTATGAGACTGACGGCGACACGACTGAAGAAGAAGAGCTCGAAGAGCTGCCGCCCCGGCGTAAGGTGCCGCGGCGTGTCCAGTCCGTCGACAGCGACTCGTCCGACTCAGACTCGGTAGCCGAGATCTCCGTGCGCCACCGCCGCGGCCAACCTCGCGTCGGCCGCTTCATCCTCGATCCAAACAACACGAAGCCCGTTGCCGTGATGCACCCGGTGACCGGCAAGATGGTCATTTTCACCCCCGAAAAGCCTCGCCAGTACGATGCCGTGCCAGACCCGTTTCCCGCCGGCGTGGAGCTGCTGCCTCCGCCGCACGCCGACCTGGTGCAGTCGTCGCCGCTTATCACAAATTCGGCCTCTGTCATGATGGGCGCCATGTTCTCCTCGCACACCTTTGGCGACTATGTGCACTCCCAGAACGTCGGCCCGGTGGAGGCCTTCTTCCCGGCCATCAGCTCCGACGCCTTTATGGGCGACGAGAGCGACTGCTCTGGTGAGTTCCTCGAGGACGACGGCGAGTTCAACTTGCGCCTGGAAGACTTTATTCAGTTTGAGCGCTCGCACTCGGATGTCGGCGGCGAGAAGAGCGAGTCCTACGAGGACAAGACCGTCCTGCCGTCCGAGACCGACGACAACGGCAACGGCGCCATCAGCGGCACCAACGACGAGGGAGACGACGGCACGACTCCGGTAGCCACGCCCATCAACAGCCGCCGCGAGTCCTTCACGGTGGGACTGTCGTCCGGCAACGAGGACGACGAGGACGACGAGGCCGACGACATTGCCATGCCGCCGCTGCTGGCCCACTTTGACAAGAACGCCAATGCCGTGGGCGCCTTTCGCCGCAACCAGATCGACCAGCAGCTGATCTACAGCAACAAGGCCACGGCCGAGTCCCTCGCCTTCTCCGGGCCCTACATCATGGGCACGCTGCGCGGCATCAAGACCGGCAGCCTGGAGGCCGTGTCCACGCCGATCACGCCGCCCCGCCGCCGCAAGCGGCACAGCAGCATCAGCCTGCGCCACGACGAATACATCCGCAGCCCGCTGAGCACGGTCGTGCAGAAGCGGAAGGCGTCGGGCACCCCGAGTGACGGCGTCATGGACCACAAGCGCCAGCGCAGCATATCCGAAGTTAAGGACCTCATGCTATGATTTGGCGGCCGTATCTCAAGACTCCTTTTTCTTTCGTCTCCTCTATATCTCCCTCTCTCCTAATTTGTCTGTCTCTTTTTGTGCACGGCGACATCCTCAGCCTATGACTGCACGTGCATTGATTTCTCGCTCCCCTACCTAACGACACTCATGATATATCCCCATGATGGTATGCCAGTTCTAGCTCAATTCCTCGTCTGCCCTGGATAGAAAAAAACATTAGAGGGTGAAACACAAGCCACGGCTACATGGCAGGACGTCGTGGATCTTTTCTGCACTCTCGACCGGCGAAAATGTTGCTGCTTTTAACATCGTCAAGCTCAAACAGAGCTACTGGGAAGACGAGCTCTTTGCAGGTAGCTAAGGGCTTCCTGCTTCTGCCTCTGTTTCCACCACATTTCGACACACTTTAAAATTTCCTTTGTCATACTATGTTTTTCTTATGTGTTCCGTCATTGTGTTTTTTTTTTAGGCATGCCGTTTTCCCCTAACCCCTTTCTTTTCTGCGTCCATGTTTTTTCTCTCTCTCCCTCTTTTACCTATGTCATTGACCGCGAACCGGATTCGCGCTTAAGACCTATGTGGCTGGCGTTGGATTTTTACGGGATCTGAGACAAGGCAGGATAAAACAAAAGGATAGAAAGGCGCTGGCAACACGGTTGTATCTTTACGTCCACCAGGACCTGTGCTTTTTTTTTTCCTTTTTCCCCCTTCTTATACTCATGGCAGATTCCTCGTTCGGACGGGACCTAGAATACGGCCCTTTAGGATGGCGTGTATTTTTTTGCCCTTGTACGAAGAGAGAACGGATTGGGAAAACGGGGGGCACTTTGCTGGCCAAGAGATCTGAAATATGGTTTCCGGCGTATTTTTCGATGACAAGGGGGGCATATGCCCCTGGTCTTATGTACTGCTTTATCATAGTGTTTTAGCAGAAAAACGAAAGACTCTGTTTCTTTAATCTTCTGATGCCGTGCAATATCTTTGGATTGGAATACTGCTCCGTGAGACTTCTGATACGTGTGATGTACGTAGCTACTTTTACGAACGACGACGGTCGGGATCAGTCTACCATTAAAAAGTTAGTCAGCTAATTATTAGCCTAAAACCCCACTTCAATTACCGAGTACGTTTATAAGCTCTATTTCCTGCGTGTTCTTTCATCAAATGATAACTCTTCGAGAAACGGGGCCATAGTTTAGTGGCTAGAATACCTCGTTGTGGCCGAGGAGACCCGTGTTCGATTCACGGTGGTCCCAAGAGAAATCAAAATGAGCCACAATTTTTTTTACAGTTTTGCCTTCTTTTTAATATCGATTCTCTCGCTTTTAGAGGGGAAATTTGGGGATAGTTTTTTCTGCATGCAACTACTAAATATCCATAGACGTCTGTAAGAGTTATGGTATAAATCGTTTTACTGCGATTACGAACACTCTGCACCAACTGGATCGTAGATACTATGGGATGCAAATATATCTGCACGATGCAAACAACCGGCCGCTCTAGTCGGAGTAAGAATAGGCCAGCTGTAACTCTTACAGTTTGATTACCATGCAATTCGGCTGTGACCCTGGACATGACAACACAAGCATGCGAAGCTACGGTGATGCAGGAAAGGCAACGATGGAGAGTTGATATTTTAGCTAGCCACTTTGAAGTAACACAAGCCCGAGCATAACACTCGTGAACTTTAAAGGTGACTGCCGCGTCAGTATATGCAGGCCGTCCCTGAATCAGAGCTTTTCCGAGAGCGGGGCATAAGGAAAACAGATTGCTCTGGTGAGTCACTCCTGCCTCAGTTTGCCAAACACAGCAGCTGGAGTAGAATGCCATCAGTGCCGTTTTAACTCTCGCCCCGCCAGTTTAAGCAGTCTCTTTTCCGCTGCGACAAAAAGGACACCTATTTCTTTTCTATCTTTCTCAGTCAAAATGCTCTTTAGCGCTAGCAATCTCAATCTTGAACAATTGAGCGCACGCAACATGGTTTCCGACGGTCGTAAACAGCCGCCATGGATCCCTCCCGTAGCCCGACCTGACGCCCAGCTGCCCCGTCTGAAGGTCTACAATAGCCTGACGAGGAGTAAGGATGATTTTGTCCCTGTTGTTCCGACAGGAAAGATGGTGCCGTGGTACGCGTGTGGCCCGACAGTGTACGAAGATGCTCACCTGGGCCATGCAAAGAATTATGTCCCAACCGACATTATCCGCCGCATCATGAAGGACTACTTCGGCTTCCGTGTCAAGTTCGTTATGAATACAACCGATATCGACGACAAGATCATCCTCCAGGGCCGCTGACAGCACCTGCTCGCGCGCTTCAAGCAGGAGCATGCCGCTGAGGACGACTCGGTGAGCAATTATGTTTTGGCAGCGACTAAAGCCGCATTCCGACACTACATCGGAAAGAACCTCACATCTCTGCCCTCAGATACAAGCCTAGAGAACTTTACCGAGGCAGTGGACAAGGCATATAGGGAAAAGGCCGAGCCTCCACCTCTGACCAACGCCACGGCAGCAAAACAGGGCGAAGCTGTTGCTGTTGCCGATCTGCTGTTGAGAGCACACGCTAAAACCGTACAGTCAGCTGTCGAGGCCCTGCAAGCGCCTGGAAAGCTTCCTGAAGTTTTCGCCAAGACAGACGATATTCTGCTCTCATATCTCGACGCCTTGCATGGTGCGGAGATGGACTCTAAGTGGCGAACGGTTTTGGCTATGCTACCGCGGACGGCTCCGTATATTTCGACATTGACTCGCTTGAGAAAGCTGGGCACAGCTACTCACGGCTGGAACCGTGGAACAAGAACGACCGTGCTCTCTAAGCCGACGGCGAAGGCTCACTGTCCAAGGGTATTTTGATGAAGCGGAACGAGAATCATTTTGCACTGTGGAAAGCTAGCAAGCCAGGCGAGCCAGTATGGCCTAGCCCATGGGGTCATGGGCGGCCAGGATGGCATATCGAGTGCTCTACAATGGCCTCCGAAGTGATCGGGAAGACGATAGATGTCCATTCTGGAGGTGTCGATCTTCGGTTCCCTCACCATGATAACGAACTCGCACAATCGGAAGCATACTGGTCGACTCCGGGTTGACAAGTACAGTGGACTAATTACTTCGTTCACATGGGGCAGCTGAGGTAAAATATTTCAAATGCTGATTTCATTGTGCAACGACGCTAACAGACCGCAGAGTTTGAGGCTTGAAGATGGGCAAGAGCCTCAAGAACTATACGACCATCAGAACTGTCCTCTTCGAAAAGGAGTGGAGTGCACGCTCTCTCTAAAGCTGCTTCCTCCTTATGCCTTGGCAGGATGGCATTGAGGTGATAGACAAGCTTATGAAGGCCGTAGTCGGCTGGGAAGGCAAGCTCAACAACTTCTTCTTGAAGAGCTTAGATCTTTACATACATTCCAGTGTCAAGACCACAGCAATACAAGAGCTTGGCACTGAAGACCAGCAATTACTAAGCGCCCTGGATAAGGCGAAAGCTGATGTCGATACAGCTCTTTGCGATCCCTTCAACACCTCAGCGGTCATGAGAATTCTATCTGATCTTGTTACCGAGTCTAACTCGGCAGCGGCACTTTCAGACCAGACAGTCATTTTGCTTGCCCGCTGGGTAACACGCATTGTCACCATCTTTGGCCTGGATCCTGAGGGAAATCTCAACAACCCGGATCGTATAGGGTGGTCGGGCCTCGATATTCCCGAGTCTGCAAAGCCTTATATCTACCCTGCATCTCAATTGCGCGACAAGTTTCGGACCTTGGCCCGTTCTGGTCCTGTCGATCATACGGCTATAGCGAAGCTCGCTGACGGAATTACAGTCGCGGCGACAACACCAGTGGTCGAGTCCTCCAGACCGTACGATTAAGTGCTGCAGCTATTCCGCGCCGACGTCAAGTCCCTCGCAGCCGAGCAAGCGCCGGCAAAAGACCTGCTTGCCTTGAGCGACCAGCTCCGCGATCTACACCTCTGGAACCTAGGCATCTATCTCGAGGACCGCAACAGCCCAAAGCCTGCTCTGGTACGACCGCTTGATAAGCTTCTCATAGAGGCGCATTCGGAGCGGGAATCAGCTGGCGCCGCGAAGGCAAAGGCCAAGCTGGAAGAGGAGGCAAGGGAGGCCGATAAGGAGAGGGAGCTGCGCGAGCGCGCCAAGGTTGAACCCCTGCTCTTGTTCAGGATCCCGGACGAGTACTCTGAATGGGACGAAAAGGGTATCCCAACCGTGGATGCAGGGGGCAATGTGGTGTCCAAGAGCAGACGCAAGAAGCTGGTTAAGGAATGGGAGAAACAGAAGACAAGGCACGAAGAATGGCTGGCGACGCAGCAGGCTGCATGAAACAGGGGATTTGGAATATTGGAATATAGAACTGCATACTTCAGCAACCTTTTTTTTT